>PVJC01028463.1:0-22548 GCA_004026665.1 Murina feae
AGAAGGAGAAGGAGAAGGAGAAGGAGAAGGAGAAGGAGAAGGAGAAGGAGAAGGAGAAGGAGAAGGAGAAGGAGAAGGAGAAGGAGAAGGAGAAGGAGAAGAAGAAAGAGAGAGAGAGAGCCCTGACCGGTTTGGCTCAGCGGATAGAGCATCGGTCTGTGGACTCTAGAGTCCCGGGTTCGATTCCAGTCAAGGGCATGTATCTTGGTTGTGGGCACATCCCCCAGTGGGGAGTGTGCAAGAGGCAGCTGATCGATATTTCTAACTCTCTCTTCCTCTCTGTAAAAAATCAATAAAATGTATTTAAAAAAAAAAAAAAAAAAAAAGAGAGAGAGAGAGAAACACCAATGATGAGAGAGAATCATTGATTGGCTGCCTCCTGTATGCGGATCTAGCCCAGGAATCAAACTATGACCTCCTGGTTCATAGATCAACTGTCAACCACTGAGCAATACTGGCCAGGCAAGAGGTTTTTTAAAAATCATAAATGGATGTTAAAATGTGTCACATATTTTTTTGCATCAAGTGAGTTAATCATATGATTTTTATCCTTCATTTTGTTAATGGGGCATATCACATTGATTGACTTGCATGTGTTGACCATGCTTGCATCTCAGGGGTAAATCCCACTGGTCATGATGTAAGATCCTTTTAATGCGCTATAACATTTGGTTTGTTAGTATTTTATTGAGGAATTTTGCATCTACGTTCATCAGGCATATTGGTCTATACTTTACTTTTTTGTGGTATCTTTACTTTTTTTGGTATCAGGATGATGCTGGCCTCATGCAATAAGTTTAAAGTGTTGCCTCTTCTATTATTTTGGAAGAGTTTAAGTAAGATTGGCATTAATTTATCTTTATATGTTTGGTAGATTTTACCCATGCAGCCTTCTGAGCCTGGACTTTTCTTTGTTGGAAGGCTTCTGGTTACTAATTCAAACTGCTTATTTATCATTGGTCTATTCAGGCTTTCTGTTTCTTCTACTTCTTTTTTAATCCTCAACCAAGGATATGATTTTATTGATTTGAGAGGGAGAAACATTAATGTGTGAGAGCAGCATCAATTGGCTCCCTTCCATATGTGCCCCAACTGAGAATCAAACCCACAACACAGGTATGTGCCCTGATTGGGAATCAAACCTGCAACCCTTTGGTGTACGGGATGATGCTCCAATATACTGAGGTCCCAGCCAGAGCACTATTTCTTCTGGATTCAGTTTTGGTAGGTTGTATGTTTATAGGAATTCAGCTATTTCTTCTAAGTTATCCAATTTCTTGGCATATAATTGTTTATAATCATCTCTTATGATCCCTTTTTCCCCCTGAGTCATCTGTTGTAATGTTTCCTCTTTCATTTCTGATGTTTGAAATTTTGGTATTTCTTTTTTTCTAAGGGTAGCTAAGGTTTGTTTATCTTTTCAAAAAATCAATTCCTATTTTTTCCCTATTGTGCTTCTATGCTCTATTTGATTTATTTCTACTTTATATTTTTTTCTTTTGCTAACTTTAGGCTTGGTTTGTTCTTATTTTTCTAGGTTAGTGATGTGTAACGTTAGTTTGCTTATTTGAGACCTTTCCTCTTTTTTAATGTAGGTTTTGTCACTATAAGCTTTCCTCTTAATATTGCTTTTGTTGCATCCTATAAGTGTTGGCATACTGTATTTCATTTTTGTTTGTCTCAAGATACGTTTTAGATGTCCTTTTAATTTCCTCTTTGACCAAATAGTTATTCAAGAATGTGTTATTGAGTTTCCACATAGTTATGAATGTTCTCATTTTCTTACAGTTATGATTTCTAGTTTCATCCATGGGACTCATTTGATGGGAAAGATACTTGGAATGATTTTGATCTCTTAAATTTGTTAGGACTCGTTTTGTGACCTAATGTGTGATTTCTCCTAGAGGATGTTTCATGTGCACTTGAGAAGAATGTGTATTATTCTACTGAGTAGAAAGTTCCATCTATTTGTTAGGTCTGCTTGGTCTGCAGTGTTGATCAAGTCAGCCACTTATTGGTTTTCTTTCTGAATGTTCTATGCATTATTGAAAGGCTATTGATTTTTGCATGTTGATCTTATAAACCTGTTCTTTACTAAATTCTCATATTTTAGTAATTATTTTTCTGTGAATATTTTGAGGGAGTTATGGTGTTTAATTATATAATTTGCAGTAAAGGACAGTTCTACTCCCTCCTTTCCAATTCACTGGCCTCTACTTGCTCTCTTCTGTCTAATCGAATTGGCTTCTATGTTTGATACAATAAGTAGCATGGTGATATGAGGTACTCCAGTCTTTTTTGTTTCTGAGTTCTGACCTTAGTGGACAAGTTTTTAGAGGTTCATCATCAAGTAAAATTTTGGTTATTGAAGAAAAAATATTTTATGTATATATGTTATATATGTATATGCATTGTACTATACATATTATATATGTATGTTACATAGTCATTACATGGCATTTTCATTCATTACAGTTATTTAATTTCTAAAAACATAAATGGGTATTAAATTTTGGCAAAATTTAATTTTGCTAATATTGAACCAACATTGAAGTCATAAGATATAAGATATATCTCATCTAGGCATGACATATGATTTTTAAAAATCTAACATTGTACTCTGCTTATTTAAATTTAAAGATTTTTATATTGATATTCATAAGTGAGGTTAGTTTATCATTTTACTTTTAGATGCAATCTTTGACATGGTTTAGAGTCATTGTTTTACTTCACAAAAATAATTTTGAAGTTTTCCTTTGGTTCTACTCTGGAATAATTTACCTAGTACTGTAATTATTTGACCTTAAAAGATTTGGTATAATCCCCTGTAAAACTATGTGAGCCTGGTGTCTTTTTCATTTTCATGAAAAAAAAAAAAAACAACTTTAAAATATAATATACATACTGAAAACTGCCCAAATCATAGAATATTTTAGTTCAATGAATGTTCTCAACTGAAATATGCTTATTTCACAACCTAAATGCTGATGAAGCAGACACTTGCACCCAGGAGCCTCCTCAGGCTTCTTCCCAGCTTCCCAGTCCAAAATGCCTGGAGCCGTTTTATCTCGATGCTCTCCAACTACACTCTATAATCTTTTCTGTGGAAACTGGGATTCAATTTTGATAAACAGTATTTATCCGGACAATTATCTATTTCATGTAGGCTTTCAAACTGACTTACACAGAATTATACAAATTAGTCTTTTATGATTTGAAAGTTTTTTTACCTGTTATCTTCCATAATCCTTACAAACTATAGGCAGTGCACATATCTTTCTAGATATTGCTTCAAGATCTAAATGATAAATCCATGTGTGTGTGTGTGTGTGTGTGTGTGTGTGTGTGATAGTGCTATTGAATAGGCATTTTTCTGTCAGTCTAGCTAGCTGTGTATCTATCCATATACCAATTTATTTTGCTATCTGGTGGAGAGAAGAAAGAACATCAACAAAGCATTCCTGACATAGGAGGGTGTTGACTGAACTGTCCTTTTCCTCATCTCTCTGCCTTGGGCTAACACCATGATACCATCTTACAGCCTTGAGAGAGAAGCCAAAAGACTTGTAGAGGCATTGGTGCTGCCACTGGTGAGCTGCTGAAATCACACTGGGAACCACCTACCTGTGGAATGCTTGGTGAGTGAGATGGAAGCCTCTGTTTTTCTATGCCACTCCAAGTAAAGATTCTGTTATTTGCAGCTGAACACATACTTAATTGATACAGAGAATAAAATAGGTGAAACCAGAAAAGTTTACTCATTTATAGTATATGAATGTTTAAACACAGGACAATTATGGTAGAGACACTCAATTACCCAACCCCAGAATAGCGATCATTGGGTAGCAATTACTCAAATTAAATGGGGATTGCAATGGCCTTTTAGTGTAACTATTATTATTATTGTTGTCTCTAAAAGATCAATGAATAGACTTCTGATGTGGAGGACAGAGTTGATTGACTAGGTGTTGGCAGCTCCCAGATTAAAAATGGCGGAGGAGTAAGTGGATGCTACACAAACATTCTCCCAGGACCAATTTGAATTACAACTAAAATACAGGAAAACTTCATGAATAATCAACAGAAGACTCAATGGAGAGAACCCTGATAACCAAAGACTGGCAGCCAAAATGAGGAGGCAAAGAAACAACCAACAAATGAAAGAACAAGAGAATTCTCCAGAAGAAGAGATAAATAAAATGGAGTACGAAATTTATATGACCCAGAGTTAAAAAAAATTATGGTAAAAAAAAAGAATAATTATGGTAAGATGCTCAACAGTATGAGAAAAGATGTTGTAATTATAAAAACAGAAATAAAGAATGACATAGTACAAATAAAGAACACATTGGAAGGGATACACAGCGGATTAGGGGAAACTGAGGACAGAATCAGTGAATTAGAAGACAGAGTTGAAAATATCACTCAATCAGAAAACCAAAAAGAAAAAACAGTTAAAAAACAAGAGAGCTTAAGAGAGCAGTGGAACAACATGAAATGTAACAATATTTGAATAGTAGATGTGCCAGAAGAGGTGGAAAGGGGAAAAGGGCTAGGGAACATATTTGAAGAAATAATGACAGAAAATTTCCCCAACCTGCTGAAGGAAAAAGTCACACAAGTCCGGGAGGCACAGAGAACCACAACCAAGAAGAACCAAAACAGGCTCACACCCAGACACATCATAATTAAAATGCCAAAAATTAGAGACAAAGACAGAATCTTAAAGGCAGCAAGAGAAAAGCAAACTGTTACCTACAAAGGAGCTCCCATAGGGCTGGCACCTGATTTCTCATCAGAAACTCTATAAGCCAGAAGGGAATGGTATGAAGTACTCAAGGTAATGGAAAGCAAGGATCTGAGACCAGTATTACTATATCCAGCAAGGCTATCATTCAAAATAAACTATCAAATAAAGAACTTCCCAGACAAGAAAAGGCTAAAGGAATATATCATCAGCAAGCCAACATTACAAGAAATGCCAAATGGAATGCTGGTATGAAAAGAAGAAGTAAAGAGAGAAACCTAGGCTTACAGAAAAAAAAAATGGCAATAAATAAGTACCTATCAATAATAACCTTAAATATAAATGGATTAAATGTTCCAATCAATGGCAGCTGAATGGCTAGGGAAACATGACCCAACTATATGTTGTCTACAAGAGACCCACCTCAGACCAAAAGACACACACAGAATGAGAGTGAAGAGATGGGAAAAAACCTTTTCTCTGCAAAAGAAAAAGAAAAAATAACTGGAGTACCAATATTCATATCTGACAAAATAGACTTCAAAATGAAGGCCATCATAGGAGATAACAAAGGTCACCACATAATACTAAAGGGATTGATCAAATAAGAGGATATAACCCTGGTAAACATATAAGCACCTAAAATAGGACCATCTAAATACATATATATATATATATATATATATATATATATATATATATACTTCTAGAGTATTTTAAGGGAGAGATAGATGACAATACAATCATATTATGGGTCTTTAACACCCTGATGACTTTACTGGCTTGATCTTCTAGACAAAAACTTAACAAGGAAACAGTGACTTTAAGGGACACACTGAGTCAGATGGATTTAGTTGACATTTATAGAACATTTCACCTCAACACAGTAGAATATACATTCTTCTCACGTGCACATGGGTCATTCACAATGATAGACCATAAATTAGGACACAAAACAAGTCTCTATAATTAAGAAGATTGAAATCATATCAAGCATCTTCTCAGATAACAGTGGAATGAAATTAGAAATCAACTACAATAAAAAAAAGCCTAAAAATATTCAAACGCATGGAGGTTAAATAGTTTTTATTAAACAATGCATGGGTGACCAATGAGATCAATAAACAAATCAAAAACTTCATAGAAACAAATGAAAATGAACACACATCAATCCAAAATCTCTGGGATACATGGAAAACATTCCTGAGAGGAAGTTCATAGCACTACAGGCATATCTCAAAAACAAGAAAAATCAGCAATAAATTATTTAATCCTACAACTTAAAGAACTAGAAAGAGCCCTAGCCAGTTTGGCTCAGTGGATAGAGTGTTGGCCTGCGGACTGAAAGGTCCCAGGTTCGATTCCGGTCAAGGGCATGTACCTTGATTGCAGGCACATCCCCAGTAGGGAGTGTGCAAGAGGCAGCTGGTCAATGTTTCTCTTTCATTGATGTTTCTAACTCTTCATCCCTCTCCCTTCTTGTCTAAAAAAATCAATAAAATATATTTAAAAAAAAAAAAAAGAACTAGAAAGAGAGCAACAAAAAAAGTGCAGAGTAAGTAGAAGGAAGGAAATAAAAATTAGAGCAGAAATAAACAAAATAGAGACTAAAAAACTAATACAAAAAAATTAATGACACCAAGAGCTGGTCCTTTGACAGGATAAACAAAATTGATGAACCATTAGCAAGACTCATCAAGAAACAGAGAAAAAGAACCCAAATAAATAAAATCAGAAATGAAAGTGGAGGAGTAACCACTGACACCACAGAAATGCAAAGGATTGTAAGGAAATACTATGAACAACTATATGCCAACAAGCTGGACAATGTAGATGAAATAGACAAATCATAGAAAAATGCAGGCACTCAAAATGGAAGCAGGAAGAATAAAAAAAAAAACCTGAATAGGCCAATAACAACTGATGAAATAGAAGCAGTAATAATAATTTAAAAACTCCCAGTAAACTAAAGCCCAGGTTGGGACAGCTTCCGAGAGGTGTTTTACCAAACCTTCAAAGAAGAACTGACACCTACTAGTATCCTCCTCAAACTATTTCAGAAGATCCAAGTGGAAGGAACACTTCCAAAGTCTTTTCATGAGGCCAGCATTACTCAAAACTAGATATAGACACTACAAAGAAAGAGAATTGCAGGCCAATATCCCTGATGAATATAGATGCTAAAATTCTCAACAAAATATTAGCAAATCGGATCCAATAATATATCAAAAATAACATGATATGTCACATAAACAAATTGAAAGACAAAAATCACATGATCATATCAATAGATGCAGAAAAAGCACTCAACAAAATCCAACATCTATTTCTGAAAGAAAAGAAAAAAACCTCTCAGAAAAGTGGGAACAGAAGGAGCATATCTCAACATGATAAAGGCCATATAGGACAAACCTGCAACCAACATCATACTCAATGGGGAAAAACTAAAACTATTTCCCCTAAGAACAGGAACAAGACAGAGATGTCCACTTTCACTACTCCTATTGGACATAGTACTGGAAGTGCTAGCCATAGTGATCAGACAAGAAGAAGAAATAAAAGGCATCCAAATTGGAAAAGAAGAAGTAAAGCTATCATTATTTGCCGATGACTTGATATAGTACATAGAAAATCCCAAAGACTCCATCAAGAAACTGCTAGATTAATAAATGAATTCAGCAATGTAGCAGGATACAAAATTAACACCCAGAAATCTATGGCTTTTTTATAACCCAATAATGAACTCACAGAAAGAGAAACTAAAAAACAATACCATTTACCATAGCAACAAAAAATTAAGATACCTAGGAATAAACTTAACTAAGGAAATAAAAGGCCTGTACTTGGAAAATTACAGGACATTGAAAAAAGAGATAGAGGAAGACATAAAGAGGTGGAAGAATATATCATGTTCACGGATTGGTAGAATCACCATAATTAAAATGACCATACTACCCAAAGCAGTCTATAGATTCAATGCACTCCCCATTAAAATATCAATGGAATATTTCACAAACCTAGAACAAACTCTCCAAAAATTCATAGGGAATAAAAAAAGACCCCAAATAGCCACAGCAATCCTGAGAAAGAAGAATAAAGTTGGAACGATCACAATACCAGATATCAAGCTATATTACAAAGCCACTGTTCTCAAAACTGCCTGCTACTGGCACAAGAACAGACATATAGATCAATGGAACAGAACAGAAAACCTAGAAGTACACACAAGCCATTATGCTCAATTAATATTTGACAAAGGAGTCAAGAGCATACAATGGAGTCAAGACAGTCTCTTTAATAAATGGTGTTGGGAAAATTGGACAAACACATGTAAAAAAATGATACCAAACCACCAACTTACACTATACACAAAAATAAACTCAAAATGGATAAAGGACTTAAACAAAAGATGGAAACCCATAAAAATCTTAGAAGAATTCATAGGCAGCAAAATATCAGACATGTGTCATAGCAATATCTTTACTGATACATGTCCTAGGACAATGGAAACTAAGGAGAAAATAAATGAATGGGACTACATCAAAATAAAAAGCTTCTGCACAGCAAAAGAAACCATCAACAAAACAATAAGAAAGCCCACTGCATGGGAAAGCATATTTGACAATGTTATCTCCGATAAGCGTTTAATCTCCAACATTTACAGAGAATTCATACAATTTAACAAAAGGAAGATAAAAAATCCAATGAAAAAATGGGCAAAGGGCCCTGACCAGTTTGGCTCAGCGGATAGAGCATTGGTCTGCTGACTGAAAGGTCCCAGGTTCGATTCCGGTCAAGGGCATGTACCTTGGTTGCCGGCACATCCTCAGTGGGGGGGCGGGGGGGGGTGCAGGAGGGAGCTGATCGATGTTTCTAACTCTCTATTCCTCTCTCTTCTTCTCTGCAAAAAATCAATAAAATGTATTTTTTTTTAAATGAGCAAAGGACCTTAATAGACACTTTTTGAAAAAGGACATTCAGAAAGCCAAGAGACATATGAAAACATGCTCAAAATCACTAATTATCTGAGAGATGCAAATCAAAACAATAATGAGGTACCATCTCACACTTGTCAGAATGGCTAACATCAACAAATCAACAAATGACAAGTGCTAGAGAGGATGTGGAGAAAAAGGAACCTTCCTTCACTGCTGGTGCAGCCACTGTGGAGAACAGTATGGAGTCTCCTCAAAAAGTTAAAAATGGAACTTCCATTTAACTCAGTGATCACACTTCTAGGACTATATCCCAAGAAATCAGAAAAACCAATCAGAAAGGATATATGCATCCCATGTTCATAGCAGATGAGTGGATTAAGAAACTGTGGTACATCTGTACAATGGAATACTATGCTGCTGTAAAAAAGAAGGAACTCTTACCATTTGCAACAGCCTGGATGGACCTGCAGAGCATTATGCTAAGTGAAATAAGCCAGTCAGAGAAAATTAAATATCACATGATCTCACTCATTTGTGGAATATAATGAACAACATAAACTGATGAACCAAAATAGAGCCAGAGAAAAAAAAATATTTTAGAACATAATAGAAGTAATCTTGTAATTTGAAGATTTTTAATATTTCCTACAACTTTTGTGATATTACACTATGTTAGTACAGTTTTGGTAATAGTATTATATTTAAACTCTTTTTTCTTAAAATATTAATGTCTATTGCATGTAATATTGTTATACTTAAAAAATCATTTTTCTTGAAATATTAGTGTTTATTGCATGTAAAAAATAAAATACAAAAAAAAGAAAGTCTTTTCAATAAATGGTGTTGGGAAATAGTGCTTCATAGATACATGCAAAAAACTGAAACTAACCACCAACTTACACCATACACAAGAATAAATTGAAAGTGGATAAAAGACTTAAGTGTAACTTAAAAACCTTAAAAATTCTAGATGAAACCATAGGTAGCAAAATCTCAGACATCTCATGCAGCAATATGGTTACAGATACATCTCCTAGGGCAAAGGAAACTAAGGAGAAAATAAACAAATGGGACTACATCGAAATAAAAAGCTTCTGCATAGCAAAAGAAACCATCAACAAAACGAAAAGGGAGCCCACTGTATGGGAGAACATATTTGGCAATAATACATTTGATAAAGGATTAATATCCAAAATATATAAGGAATTCATACAACTTAACGAAGGAAAATAAACAATCCAATTAAAAAATGGGCAAAGGACCTAAATAGACACTTCTCCAAGGAGGACCTAGGATGGCCAAGAGACATATGAAAAATGCCCAAGGTCACTATTCATCTGAAAGATGCAAATCAAAATGACAATGAGGTACCATCTCACTCATGTCAGAATGGCTACCATCAACAAATGACAAGTGCTGGTGAGGATGGGGAGAAAAGGGAACCCTAGTTCACTGCTGATGGGAATGTAGACTGGTGCAGCCATTATTAAAAACAGTATGAAGTTTCCTCAAAAAATTAAATATGGATCTGCCATTTGACCCAGTGATCCCATTTCTAGGAATATAACCTAAGAAACCCAAAGCACCAATCAGAAAGGATGTATACATCCCTATATTCATAGCAATACAGTTTACAATAGCTAAGATCTGGAAACAGCCCAAGTGCCCATCAGTAGATGAGTGGATAAAAAAGCTGTGGTACATTTATAGCATGAAATACTTTGCAGCAGTAACAAAAAAGAATCTTACCCTTTGAAACAATATGGAGGGATCTGGAGAGTATCATGCTAAGTGAAATAAATCAGTGAGAGAAAGACAAGTATTCCATGATCACATTCATATGTGGAAACTAAATAACAAAATAAATTGATAAACGGTGTGAATCCAGAGACACGGAAGCATGGAACAGAGTATGGAATCTCAGAGGAAAGGCAAGTGAAGGTGGGCGGTTGGGAGGTAATCAACCAAGGACCTTGTATGCATATATGCATGACACATGGACACAGACAATATGGCAGTGAGGTCCTTGGGCAGTGGGCGGGTTTGGGTTGGAGGTGGTCAATGGGGAAAAAGAGGGACATATGTAATACTTTCTACAATAAAGAATTATCTATATATATAAAAGGCTAATATGCAAAGTGTCCCCTCAGGAGTTCAACCAGGAGACCGGGAGTTTGATTGCTTGCTATGACATGCGCTGACCACCAGGGGGTGGCGCGGAATGAAGGAAGGCCCTGGCTGGCAGCTGAAAGGCCGTGATTGGCCCTGATCACTGGCCAGGCCTAGGGACCCTACCCGTGCATGAATTTTGGGCATCGGGCCTCTAGTTTATATATATAAAAGCCCAGAGACCAAATGGCAGAATGACCAGAATGACCAGTTGACCAGTCTCTGTGACACGCACTGACCACAAGGGGGCAGATGCTTAATGCAGGAGCTGCTCCCTAGTGGTCAGTGCATTCCCACAGTGGGAGTGTCGCTCGGCTGACCAGGATTAGTGGTGTTCCCACAACTGGCCGATTCCCACAGACCATGCCCCACCAGTGCATGAATCCATGCACCGGGCCTCTGGTAAAAAAATAATAAAAAAAAAAGATCAATGAATATTTTATTCATAATAATTGGCCTCTGCACCTTTATTAATTGTGGCATAAATTTTTACTGTTATAAAAATATGTTGTTTTGTGAACTCATGGGCATGTACAACAGTAATTACAGGGGCAGAGGGGGATGGGTAGAGGTGGAAGAGCCCATCTATACTAATAAAAGGGTAATATGCTAATTAACTGGGTCAACTGGCCATCTTCCAAACATCCAACTTTCTTCCAGACAAAGCCATCGTGGTGGGGGCCTAGGCAGAGGCAGTTAGGGGCAAGACCAGGCTAGCAGGGGATTAGGGGCAACCAGGCCAGCAGGGGAAGGCTGTTGGGGGCGACCAGGCCAGCAGGGGAGGGAAATTGGGGGCAACATCAGACCAGCAGGGGAGGGCAGTTGGTGGCGAGATCAGGCTGGCAGGGGAGGGCCACTGGGGGCAACCAGGCCAGCAGGGGAGGGCCGTTGGGGGTGAGATCAGGCCAGCAGGGGAGGGCAGTTGGGGGCAACCAGGTCAGCAGGGGAGGGACGTTGGGGGCATTAGGCAGGCAGGCAGGTGAGTGATTAGGAGCCAATGGTCCTGGATTGTGAGAGGGATGTCCGACTGCAGGATTGGGCCTAAGTTGGCAGTCAGATATCCCCCAAGGGGTCCCAAATTGGATAGGGTGCAGGCCAGGCTGAGGGACACCCCCCTCCTGTGCACAAATTTCATGCACTGGGCTTCTAGTAGAGGGGATAAATGGTGATGGAAAATTTTAAATTAAATTAAAATATATGTGTGGTTTTTTTGCATTTGAATAGACATTTAAAATTCAGCTTAAAATTTTAAAACTAGTGGTTCCTTGTAATAAAAAATTTAGGTGCAATTCTTCATAATTTGACTTTCTGAAGACCCTAGAATTTAAATTTTAAAGTGGCCCTACCTACAAAAGTTAGGTTTGGTACCAGATCAAATGATAATGGCAATGAAAATGTTTTAAGAGAAGGAATGGACTATTAGGAAAGGAAGGGACTTTACACATCTGAGTGACTGGAGTGGCCCCATGGCAACCCTCTGAACTGGTAGGCAGACAGGAGTACCACCAAGGCCACTCTGAGGGAAGAGGACCCCATCCCCTTCTGACACCTATCCCTCCACCCTGTCATCACCACCACTGCATACAGAACCCATGGGGCCCTGCAGGAGTTCTCCTTGGGGTCACGGGTCATGACTCCTGACCACCAGCACCCTGGAAGAAACAGCAGAAGACCTTTTCCTCTTTTCTTCTGTATACTCTAAAATAACATTATATAATGTGGTAGTCAAGTAGTCTGTCTACTTGAATCTGAAGGTCATTTTCCCCACTTACAAGCCATCTCTCTGGCCTCTCTAGGCCTCCATTTACTCATTGGACAGTGGCAGTAATTGCTGAGTCCATCTCATTGGGCAGATTGGCCCATAGTAGGTGATTTTTATTCCCTCCTATAAATTCTCACAAAGTTGCTGCCAGTTTTGACTAGCAATGAGGGGGGTCTTGGGGTATCATTTTCTTGGTATAACTGCTCTGTGGCCTGGGACTTTGTTTTCTAATTTTGGTGGATATATGGCTAGTGCTGTGGCAATTTTACGTGGACTATTCAGAGAAGGTTCTGGAATTTCTACATCTTGAAAGAGAAGCTACGGAATTGGTGTTGAACCTGTTTTCTGTTAGCACAAGACTTTTCCTTGGGTGGGTGTTTGTGTAGTGGGCTGGCTCTCGGAGTTACACTGGATAGATGGCTCCAGGTTTTAATTGTGTTTATTTGGAGTGCTTTGTGGGACTATGGGAATTTGTGGGCAGGTCTGGCTTGTTGTTTCATACCTTTGTCTACACAGCAAGCACACACTTTTTATGTGGACTGAATATTTCACGGGAAGCTTTGAGAAGGTCTATGGAAATGGTATATTTGGTACTTTTTGTGCCCTCCTTGGGGGTTCATTTTGCTTGATGTTTAATTTGGTTGGGATTAATTTGATTTGGGAAACAGGAAGTGGATTTTTGGCCTGAATTGCAGGATCGACTTGGTTAATGTTCCTTAGGCCAGTTTCAGAAATGTGTAACCGTTGATGGTTGATGCTGGGGGGCAATTTGAGGTGCAATGCTTGATGCTGTGGCTCCCACCCACCTGGGAAGTCACACAATGGGTGACCACAAGCTTAAGGGATGATCCTGGGGATGAAGTACTAGGGAACCCAAGTGGACCTCAGGTCCACGCACCAACCCACCATGGTTTAATGGGACCCATGAGTGTGGACAACCACCCCCTCCCAACAACGGCGCAAGTTTTATTTGCATTTCATTTATGACCGAGGTTCCGTATTTACCGTTATGTATATTTTTAAGTGAATTGCTTGTTCATGTACTTTGCCCGTTTTTGTGATGGGTTTGCTTATTAATTCTTAAAAGTTTTTTGCATATTAGGGAAATTAACCCTTTGTTACAGACTTTTATCCAGTCCCCAACCCCATTCATATTTTATTTTATGTGATTTTAATTTTTGTAGGCTCCTTCCTCCCCTCCTCCCTCCTCCACTTAGGGCTTTTGTATCTTAGGTCATGTTTAGAGTTATAATCTAGAAACCAAGATTTTAATTGTACAAATAGCCATTTTAAAGTATCTTTTTATATTTAAACATGTAATGAATTCATTTGTGTATGGAATGAGGTAGGGATCCAGCTTAAAATTTTCCCCAATGGCAAGCTAGTTGGTTTAATATCAAATTTTTTATTTGATAGCTCTTGCTACCACCTATTTTGGGGAGATTCTGGGTCAACAGATACACTGGAGTGTAAGTTAGTAGAACCTTTGGATAGGGCAGCAAAGATCAAAGTACAGAATTATTGATGGGCCTAATGGTCTTTATGGGGCATGGGTCTGGGAGGAGGACGGGGTGGATGTTTTGTGTTTTCTGCAAATTTCCTTCAGAAACCCAAAGATTAGGTTAAGAAAGTGGCAAAATTGTATACCCACTTATAACCTTGGGGCCTTGCCGCCTCTATGTGGGGCCCCCCAACTTTTCATCGCCACCAACACTATGAACAACGGTATCTGTTTGAAACCGCAAATAAGTCAAAGGAGTCCCAAACTGCAATTTTTAAATTTTTATTGATTTTTTAATGCTGCACAAGACAATATTTAATTCATTTAATTCATTTATTTCTTTTATTTCTGTTTGCTGCTGTTAATTTTAGTTACTTAAAGAGAGAGGGAACCATTTTGGCCTTTTTTTTCTTTTTCTTTATCTGAAGGCCGCCTTAAGCTTTCTAAATTTGGAATATTTAAGCAAGCTGAAAGGGAAAAGGGGGTTTCGCAAAATCACTCAAGGGGGAAAGAGGAAAGGTTGCTTTGTTAATCATGCCCTATGGTGGGTGATTAACTGCGTGTACAATTACTTTTCATTTTTAATTAATTGTGCTTAAGGCTTTAATTAAATTTGGGGGTTCCCTTCTTAGAGCAGCTCATACTGACGGAGATGCATGCGCTGGATGATGTCGCGGCAGTCGTTGAACACACGGCGGATGTTCTCGGTGTCCACAGCGCAGGTGAAATGGGGGTAGCAGTAGTGGCGCCCATCTCCACTGGCAGTGCTGATTCTCTGTGGCACAGAAAGGGACACTCGGTTAGCACCTCCTCTGCACAACCCCCTCTCCCCCGAGAATCCTTGACCAGCTACTAACATTAATTAAAACAAAATCAAGTCAAGGGGCACAAAGGCTAAAATTCAAAGGGCAACCCATGAAATGAAATGGAAGTACTGGATAGTTTAATCCCCAAGTGTAGAATTAAGTTAATTTCAATCCTGAGAATAAAAGCAGTCAAAGAGATAAGTAAAGACAGTCTACTCACCAGAAACTCATCGCGGATGAAGTACTTGGCCCGGGTAACACGTGGGTCCTCTCCAGGCTCGGGAGTCGCTAGGAAGGATATAAATACTTTGTCAACATACACGATTGTATATAGAAACGAATATGCCAATTAACTGCAGGAGGTCACACGTACCATCCTCAGGAGTAGTGTAGCGAGCAAATTCTGGAAAGTAGTCCTCAATTTTCGATTTCCCAGCAAGGACTTTCTCAGCGAGCAGGTCTTGCTTATTGAGGAACAGAATCACAGAGATGGTGCGCAGCCATCTGACAGAGAGGGGAGCAGGGTTAAAGCCCAGTAAAAGAGCATCTCTCCTTCAGGGGCTCGATGCTTTCCCAAGGACTTGGACAAGATTCTGCTCTAATGCAGGGGAAATACAAGGGCTGGACATCAGTCCAGGCCTCCTGGGCAAGTGGCTAGGAGGGAACCTGAGGGTTGCTTCATCAACCTGTTGTTCCAGATGCTCTTGAAGAGGTTCAGAGCCTCCTGCAGGCGGTTGGTCTGGTTGTCCTCCCGAATGACCATGTTGTAGCTGCTGCTGGCCACCACGAAGATGATGGCAGTCACATCTGCAGCACAAGAAAGCCAGGCAATGTGTGTTAGAAGCAAAAGGACCCTTCGCCATTACAAAAGCAGAAAGGCCTTGGACAGGAGAGAAGAAGCTTCCCTACCATTGAAGCATTGAATCCATTTGCGGCGTTCGTCACGCTGGCCGCCCACGTCAAACATGCTGTAAGAGAAAGGACCCCTGGTTACTCGAAAGGCTACCACGGGCCTCCCACTCCGACGGCCAGAGGGAACATTTAGACACCATTATCTCCATTTATTAGAAAGGGAACCCATTCACTTACTGGAAGTTGACTTTGTCCACCTGGAACTTGGTCTCAAAGATTCCAGAAGTCAGGACACGGCAGCGAAGCAGATCCTAAAACATAACCAAGGTCAATGGGTCTCACCAAAGCCAACCGAAATGTTAAAAGTTGCCAATCTAGAGCAAAACTCTTCAAAGTTTGAGAATGTGTGTACCTGATCACTGGGGACATAGTCGTCCTGCTTGATGACATCAATCTTGTCCAGGAAGCTGAGAGGGAAAGGAAGACACAGGGGGGTGTTGAGTGTCATGCCAATTTGCCCAATATTCCCGCCTCTATACCAAGTCAAGCTAATGGAAACGATCACCCCACAGTTAAATCAATGGGAATTCTGCTTGTGTTGATGCCTTGAAGCTTATACCTTAGAGCGGTGAGAGCAAGGAATTTAAGATGAAAGTATGGGGGTGAGCAGTAGATCTGGGAACCAGGACTGGGCTCCCAGGACCCCTGGCCTACAACTGCAGCCGGGAGTCAGGTCTATCAGATTGTGTGCCTTTGATAGTATCTAAGTAAAAACATTTTAAATGTAAAATTGTTTGACTAAATTAGCGGGTAATTTGAAAATTGTATACTTTCACATCTCTCACTTGGGGTTTCCTCCACAAGCTAATGACAGTGAAATGTTTGAGTTACTCAGAAGGGGTGTCCCTTCCTTCTACCTTTTAAGAACCTCGATAATGAGAGAGAACAAAAAAGGTTGACACACGGGCCCTTTGCACCCTGACCACACTGAACGGGAAACACACACAGTGTTTCCATCCGGTCTGCTTGGTCCATGAAATAGAACAGTCCAGATATGAAATCTGTAGTTTTTACAAAACCTCAGGGCCACCCAGGTTATGGATTCTGACATGGCAAGGAGCAGGCACAGGGCTGGGATCTCAGGGACTCCCATTAGTGGTCACTCTCTCCCCGACTGAACTTACTGCTTTTGTGTTGTTCAACTAGAAACACCATTAGGAAAAATAACTTTTGAAAGATTGTATTAATTTAATTAACATTTAGTTAAACCCAGCGTTTGGTGTTTTTTTTTGGGGGGGGGAGTCGGATGGGGGGTGGTTGAAATTGCTGTAAGTGGCTAATCAGAAAAGAAAGTCAAAAGGGGGAAAAGTCTATTTAAAGAAGTTCTGTAAGTTTTCCCCCTTCCTTTTTACCAGGTTAGAGTTAGTCTGGCTGAAGGATACACTAACTTGCCCAATCAGTCTTACATTACAGCACCAGTCCAGAAATAGCTCCCCAGCCGCCCTGGCCTCCAGCGTGTTGCCATGGCAACAGAACCACAGTTCTATAAATAGCTCAGCAGCACCAAATCTTGTGAGAGAGACAGCTGGAGCAGGGCCAGCCCAAACCCCAGCTCAACAAATAAAAATAGGCAGCTTAAGAAATGGGCAAGGTACCACTACCTCAACTTTAACATAAAGGCAGTGGAGCAGAAGCTCACTGGTCAGTGCTAACCAGGGCTTCGTGGTCCTCCTCCAAGGAAGACATTTTACAAGCTACGTCCTCTTTTTCCTGAGTTTCTTAAAACTTTCCATAAACTGGGGATGTTGCCACTTTCATCTGAAATTGCAGGAATACTTTAATGTTGCATTAAAAAAGAAAAACTTTGAGTGGGCGGGGAGAGGTCAATGGGGGGGGGGGGAGAGACATATGTAAAACTTTCAACAATAAAGAATTGAATAAAAAAAAAAAAGAGAGAAAAACTTTAAGATGGTGGAAAATTTAAAAAAACACAACAGCCTAAATTGCTATTAATGAGGCTGTCCCGCCTCCCCAGGGCGCACTCTGGGGCCTGTACCTGTCCTCTGACTTGGATCCAGGGCACAACCAGAAACAATTCCAGGATTTCCATTTGTTTTTCGTTACTATAATTAGCACTTCCAGCTTTTACTTCAAACTTTTGAGAAAATCAGGGGCTTTGTTGAGGGAGGGGTGGGGGTCGCAGGGACTAGCCAAGATGGGGCTGTTTTTCTGTCCGTAGTGAAAATATACAAACTTGCTTGTCTATTAAACCCTTTGTAATGGCAAAGCAATTATCAGCTACCAAGGAGGGAGAGTGGGGGGAGGGCATCGTTCTGTCATGTTTTTAAGTTATAGCAATAATATATTTGTACACTATCCAAAGTATGAGAGCTGCCCTGTCTACCTAATGCCTGGAGATCAAGCCAATTAATGACTTTAAGGTAATTAATTATAAATGTCACCTTATTGCTAATAATGACCACTTTGGCTAACGTACATTATTTATATAAAATTATGTCATTGCACTAGAAAGTGCAGTTCAGAGCTTTGAAAGCAGGTGAATGAGAAGCACTCAGCGTGCAGGTGGGGGCTGGCTGGCCGGCCACCAGCAGGGCTCATTTACAAGTGACTTGGTGTGGACTGTGACCACTTCCTCAGTGTGTGCCCCTGTCGTGCTGATGTGGTGAGGTCACTTACTACTGGGCACAGTCAATCAGCTGATACTCGTTGGAGCGCTCATAGCAGGCTCGGACGCCCTCGTCCTCCCACAGAGCCTTGGCGTGCTCGTAGAATTCCTGCAGGGGGCACAAGAGAGGCCGTCAGAGGCGGAGCCTGCACCCAGGGGCCCAGCAGAGCTCTAGGGTGCGAGGGGTTAAGGGTAACACAATTCATTGCTTTTTCTCTCATCAACTTTTAGTGTGACGGGTACTTGTGGGGATGGGAGAGCCAAGATTTTGCTCATTCATCTTGAGCCATACCCTAGTGATTCTTAGTGGCTTTTTATTATTTTTTCATATATTTTTATTGATTTCAGAGAGGAAGGGAGCGATAGAAATATCAATAATGAGACAATCATTGATCGGCTGCCTCCTGCACGCCCCCTACAGGGGATCAAGACTGCAACCCGGGCATGTGCCCTTGACTGGAATGAACACGAGACCTTTCAGTCTGCAGGCCGATGCTCTATCCACTGAGCAAAACCATCGAGGGCAATTGTTTGTTTTGTTTTTAAATATTAAGGATCCTTATGGAATTAACCCTTTCCTAAGAATCACTGAGATGTGTTCGGCAGGACAAGGTGTGGCTCTGCCACAGGTGAGCCTGTGTCACCTGGAGCTCTGTGTACCCAAGGGGAGGGGTCAAGCACTGCAGGGTGGGACAAAGCTTACGGGAGGGAAATCAAAGTCGGGCACGTTCATCACACTCAGAATGTAGTCCACACGGAACTGGTTCTCAGGGTTGGCCAGCTCCACGGGCGGCACCAGGTTGCTCATGGCGGCCACAATGGTCTGAAAGGGATTTAGCAGGCGGTCAGGGGCAGTACTGTGTGATGGGGGGGGGCGGGGGCTAACAGAATGAGAAAGAACCGAGCACATACTTCAATGGCCTCCTTCAGGTTGTTTTTGATGTCCTGCACTTTGGTGGCCTTCTCACTACAGTGGGATTGAAAAGGGAAAAAAAAAATCATATGGCATCATGTTCCCTAGCAGGGCCGTTTTAGTCCAGACATTCCACTAAGGATAGTATTCTGTTCTTGAAGGAGTGGGTGGAGGGTCCCGAATACAGGTGGTCTCAAATCACCACCTCCCAGCTCTGTCTGGAGGCCACACCCGATTGGGCTCCATCAGCAAATTGGCATCTAGGTAGTGACTAAAGCCTACTGTACCAGAGGTTGTACCTGTCCATTACTTCCCTCACATGTGGTCCTGTTTGCTCAAAGCCCCCACCACACACGAGCACCGCCTGTGTTAGCATCTCTGCTTGGGGCGGGGGCGGGGGTCATTGTGTGGCCAGGGAGAAAGTTTCATGGTTCCACTTGGGGCTTCCTCCCACTGGATGAGTGGCTGAATGAGGTGGCCTGTTATTTCCACTTCAGGGCTTTTGCAGCCCTGGTCATTGACTTGTTTGCTTATTTAATTGTTTACTTATTTAAACAGCCATTGGGTCTATCACTGCAGCCAGCAGCAGTGATTGGTTGCTAGTGCTGAGCCTTTGCTGTGGGTAGGATTGAGACTGTCCCAAAGTCTTTTATGACCTGGGACTTTTGCTTTGGCGGATGGGGTGGGGAGGGGGACAGAAGTTAGAAGTCTCGTTGCTTTACACTCGTGATGTTAATTTGGACCTATACAATGGCCTTATGCAATTAACTCTTTCCTAAGAATCACTGAGATGTGCTCCTCGGGACAGGTGTGGCTCTGCCACGGGTGAGCCTGTGTGACCTGGAGCTCTGTGTACCCCAAGGGGAGGGGCGGAGCACACTGCCGGGCTGGGCAAAGCTTATGGGAGGGAAATCAATGTGTGGAATGATCCCGTCACTGGCCTCTGGGTACCTTCCCCCACCTCCCCTGCATAGCCTGCACCCCCTTGCATAGCCTGCACCCCATTAGGTCAATTAAAATAACGGCCATTCACTAGAGGCCGGGCCAGCAGTTTCCAGGGGAAAGGGCCCCTAGCTTGGGGAATAAATCATGCCAGGTCCATTGCCCCAACCCTTCCTCTCGGCTTGGGGGGCAGGTTTGGAACCAAAACACACCTGTGTATTAGATCCAGGGACATGACTGAGGAGGAAACTGAATCCCGCAGAAGGGACAGAGCTTATTTCTCCTGCTGTAACTTTTAAAAGAATCTCTTGAGATTTCCTATCTTTGAAGAGTCAGGGAATGGAGGTGGTGACCCCTCAGGAGGAGAGGACAGAACATGAATAGAGGAAACACAAAGGGGTTAATAACAGCCAGTCTGCCTGTTAGTGTGGGAGGGCGGGCCTGCGCACAGGGAGCTGAGGGGGTGTGCTCGCTCACCTGCCAACAGCCTGCCCCTAAGAACATGGTCTTTTCTGTCTTTATATTCCCTGATCATTTGCATATGCGGGTGGACCCTCACCTTCTGAATGAACTTATGGTGCCCCCTTTCCAGAATCACCCCCCTTCCTGTTCAGCTAGCCTTGGAGACCCTGCTCCTTATCAGGAGGGAGGGGCTGTGACACGAGGGAGGGGGCCCCGGGCCGCTGGCCCCACCCTGCATGGAAAGGACTGGGAGTATTGAGCCCTCTGTGTGTTTGTGCAACTTGAAGCTCCTTCCTGCAATCAGGATGTCCAGACTCAGGGCTACGTATGCAGATGTCAGCACTTTTAACAGGACGTGTTTGACACCCCCTCCCAGTTTATTTAGGGGTTCAAGCTCACCTAAGACCCCAGAGGATAAATTCACTTGTTTCTTAAAAACAGGCCCCATTTCCATGGCAACGAGAGCCAGGCACCTTCCTTTGGTTTTAAGGTCCCACCGTAATGACAATGAGTTGGGGGGCGGGGAGACTGAGGCCCGGATGCCCAGAGCTAGAGAGGTCTCTAGAGCCAGGCTCAGTCAGCTCGGTTTTCGGGTTGAAGTAGTGGTGTAACTGGAAAAGTTCCCGCCCGAAAATACGGATATTTTGAGAACGTGTTCAGTATTCTGCGTATGTGAGTGGATGTGGGAGTATATCAAGTATAAGACCGCTAAAATAGGAAGCCGAAACCTAATTCGGGTGTGTAATACTCCAGCATCAAAGGCTGCCATCCAAGCAATTACTATGTAGATGGAGCTATTACACTGGGGGCTGGCAGGTTTCATCGTCACCCTTACTATTGCTTAATGAACTGAGCTCTCATGGCAAGACTCCTCAGGTGTCTCCGGATCCAACGTGACTACAACACAGGGGCTGAAGGACTGTGGGGGCATGTAGCTCCCCTCCCCCATGTAGGAAGCTGAGGGCTCCTCCCCACTCCCCTCCCTGGGCCTCGGTGGTGGGGGTTCTCCATCTTTGTGCTTTTATGGGGAAAGACAGACAAAAGAGAGACAGAAGGCAGACAGGGACTGCTGAGACATGCAGAGAAGTTTTATTTATCACTTATGTTAATATTGTATTTACTGCACAACAGTCATAGAGAAAAGAACAGGCAAGGATTAGAGGGCAGGGTTAGGCAGCATCTAGCACACAGGAATTGTACAGTAAGGACTTGTCACTACTTCTCAAATGCCAACTTTTGGTACAGTAAACTGACAATCAATCACTTGTTACATAGATGCCTATTTTGGATATCACACTGCGTTTTGAACAATTAAGGAATAAATGTCTATTTTGATGTCACACTACATTTTGAACAATTAAGAATTTCATTCCATTTTTGTTTTTGTGATTTTTTTGTATTTTCCGTTTTTTTTTAAATTTTTTTATATTTTTCAATTTCACACTACATTTTGAACAATTAAGAATTTCATTCCGTTTTTGTGATTTTTTTTGTATTTTGTTTTTTTAATGATTTTTTTGGTATTTTTCAATTTCACACTACATTTTGAACAATTAAGAATTTCATTCCATTTTTGTTTTGTGATTTTTTTTGTATTTTTAATTTTTTTGTATTTTTCAATTTCACACTACATTTTGAACAATTAAGAATTTCATTCCATTTTTGTTTTGTGATTTTTTTGTATTTTTCAATTTCACACTACATTTTGAACAATTAAGGAGTAAATGTCTACTTTGGATGTCACACTACATTTTGAACAATTAAGAATTT
>PVJC01028464.1:0-22534 GCA_004026665.1 Murina feae
GGAGGGAGGGAGGGAGGGAGGGAGGAAGGAAGGAAGGAAGGAAGGGAGGAAGGGAGGAAGGAAAGAAGAGAGAATTATAATTGGGGGCTGTGTTGTTATGGACAGTCCTGGCCTAGAGAGGCAACTATTTTAGAGATGATCAAACCCTGGACGTAAAGCTGGAGGACCCCTGGTAAGGACCAAGTTTACCCAAGACCCAGTGATGACCTTAGGCAGTGACCTCAGCTCTCTGAGGCTCGCTTTCCTCCTCTGGAAAATGTCAGAGCTGTGCCATTCCCATTCATCCTCCTCCTGCAGTCTCCCAGCCCAAGCTAGCTCCAGGCTCTGATTGAATTTCTCCTTTCCCAGTTTCCTTGGTTCTCAGATTGCTCACAGGAATGCAACCTTTTGTGTAAGTGTGTACGTTTGCATGAATAATTCTGATATATTTGGAAGACATACATACTAGCAGGTGTCCAAAATACACATATGTACATAAACTTCCTATGTACTAGTCTCACCAGGAAAATTCCTAGCTTTTCATTGTTTCTTTTCTATCATGTCTTTTTTTTCTTTCCTGGAAAATGGATTTATGAACTAGACTTGCAACTGAGTGTTTAGGCGAACCCACAAAAATGTTCACCAGCCTGAATGTTCACGTACCTGTCCTTTCATGCCACATTTAAAATCTCTAATCCTCCTGTTGCCCTTTGCCGTAACTTTGTAATCACCTTGGTTGTAAATATTGATGCTTACCCTTGACGCTGAAGTGTTTTAAAGTGAAAAATAGAGCAAAGAACTTATATACGTATATGCAGAGCCCATGGACACAGACAGTAGGGTAGTGAAGACTTAGGGGAGCAAGGGAGGGGGGTAGGTGTTGGAAGGGAGGGGGTAAGGGGGGGAAATGGGAGATATCTATAATATTACCAACAATAAAAAATATATTTTAAAAAAAACAATTTTTTTTTAAATAGTAGAGCAAATGGAAATCAGGAGTATATACTAGGCTATCATGGGGACTGAGGTTCCTTATAACTAAGTTGATTTTTCATCTAATGAGGAAATGGTTGTACTTGGGGATTTCCCTTATAGAGAGAGTATCTGTAAACGCAGCACATTAAAATAACCACTGAACCCCCTCTTCCATTCCTTTGTAGTGAAAACATTGTTCAACCCAGCCCCCGCCACGGCTGACCTGGACCCCCGGTTCTACACCCTCTCAGATGTGTTCTGCTGCAATGAAACTGAGGTAAGGACAGGCCGTTCTGCACATTCCAGGAGAAACCAAAGACTTCCATGCTAGGGAATGAAGCAAAGAAGCAGCGCTAACCACATCAATGTGATTGCATGTGAACTGGGTCCCGTGAAAACAGCCTTTTCAGCTGATGGGTGTGGAGAAAGGAAATTAGTGGGATAGGGGGGTGGAGGGGGTTCCCTGAGTCATCACCATAATCTGACACTGATCAAACCTCAGTTGATCTTAGTGCCCCCCCTGCCCTCGCACTATTGGTGTTTTGTTTTCCTTTTTATTTATTCCATATTCTATGGACTAATTAGTATTAGAGTTGACTGATTTCGCAAATAAAAATATAGGATGCCCGGTTACGTTTGACTTTCAGAGAAGCAACAATATACTAAATGTACTTACACTTTAAAATTGTATGTTGTTTCTCTGAAATTCAAATTTAACTGGCATCTGGCAACCCTAACAATGGGTAACCGCTGGTGCGTTTGCTGCGTTCTATTGTGAAGATCCTGTGACTGCACTGGTGGACAGACAGGTTTTCCATCGATGCCATGGGAACACCTTGGAACCACTCCATTAGGGGAGGGGAGCTCCCTCTCATTACAGCTGAGGGCCATAACTTATAGCTCTGCAATAAATACCTATCAATATATTCACATTATGCCACTCATTCTAAAGCATTTTAGGAATTTTAATATTTCTACCCTTTATAGTTAAATAGTTTTAGACTAGAGCTTTCTACCACCATTGGGAGGCAGGACATATCATACAAGGCAACATGCAGAGAGACAAAGTTGGTAACTAATAAACTATACTGTAATCTTCCATTTGGTTTGAAGGCTGAATGACGGTTTCTAGGATTTGCCTTTTGGTTAATTCTTAGAATATAAAGTAAACAAGAAATAAGACTGCCACAGGAGACTAATTTTAACAACCACAATATGCTACGCAATATTTTTGAGCAACCACCACAGCCAGGCGTTGTACTAGGTAAAAGGAATTGTGGGAGATAGTGGCCATTGCACAATAAGGGGTTACATTACCCTCAACTGCCAAACTGCCTTCGATTTCCCTACTAGATACTTACAGAGCAACGTGTTCTTCAAACACTAATCATAGCTCGAATTACTAGACACTTATGTCTCCTCTATTAAATTATTAGTCCTATGAGGACAGGAATGCCTATCTTATTCACTATAGTATCCCCAATGGCTGTCTCTATGGGTATAGTTATCTATTGCTGCATAATCAATTACCCCAAAATTTAGTAGTTTCCAACAACAGTAACTATTTATTGTCCCTCACGGACTCTGTGCATCAGGAATTGGCACAGGGCACAACACGACTTATCTCTCCCCCACAATGTACGGGGCCTGGAAGACTCAAAGCTGAGAGCCGGAATCATCTGAAGCCTCATTCACTCACACGCTTGTAGGCTGATGCTGGCTCTTGATCAAAACGCGCACACATGGCTTCTCCCTGCAGCCTGGGCCTCCTCACAATATAGAAGCTGGGTTTCAAGATGGGGGGTGGGGGTGCGGAGGGTGGAAGGTTGGAGGGAGAGGTGAAGATCAATGAAAACCTTATAAAAACAAAAAAGAAAGTGGCCTCAAAGTATAGCCGAGTCAGACTGAAAGGGTCTATTGAAAAAAGGTGGTAAGGGAGAAAGTGTTCACGTTCATGAAGCCTGTGCTGCCAGGAAAATGCGCCCAGAATGGACAGACACTGTGGGATGCCTTGGTCCCCCCTCCCGCTCCCCCCTTCCCCCCCCCAAGGTCCTTATCAGTTGTTTCACGTTCTGCTACATTTCTTTTTCTGAGCCAGAGTCTATCAAAGTTCTCCACTGCAGTGGTTGTTATGCAAAATAAGGGAGACAGATTCTCAAAAAACAAATCCCATGTGGAAGTGGGCCCAGCCTACTTTTCTCACCGCTGTCTCCTTTCCCCTCGTGTATTCCAGGCGGAGATCCTCACCGGCCTGGCGGTCAGCAGCCCCGAAGAGGCGGGCAAGGCCGCGCTGGTGCTCCTGGGGAGGGGCTGCTGCGTGGCGATCATCACCTTGGGCGCTGCAGGTTGCGTGCTGCTGTCCCAGGCAGAGCCTGTTCCAAAGTACATTCCCACAGAGAAGGTCAAGGCTGTGGACACCACGGTAGGCTCTACATTTCAGAGTCGTTTTTAAAGCTCTTGAAAACATATTCAGTTACTAACAAACTGCACTGCACTTTCCGTATCATAAGGTAACGGCTCCGGGTGGTGACATGGTAGAAAAGAAAAACAACCAGGCAGGAGAACCATATCCTAATCCCTTCCTAACCAACTATAGCACTTTCTACAAGTCACTTAAGCTCTCCGAGCCTCAGTTTTCCCATCCACAAAATGGGAATATCAGTAAAGTTATACCTGTATTACTTATATTCGTGTATGTTTTCAATAAGTATTTATTGAATATCTATTATATGCCAATACAGTTAGGCGCCAGGGCTAGAATGATGAACATGACAGTCTGTGCCATCAGGGGCTTAGATTTTAGACAATGAATCACTGGGTCTTACAAGCTTCGTGTGGCATGAGACAGCAAGGAGCACTGGCCAGCAGAGCTCGTTCCTTCAGCCAACAAGTAGTAACAGCCACCACGTACTGTGTGTTTTTGTGTCTCTTTTGCACGCATCTCATTTAATCTTTGCAAGAATTATATGAGGCAGGTATGGCCATGCTCCTCGTTTCACAGATTTGAAAATGTGCTCAGGATCATAATGCTGGTAAGTAACAGCTGGGGGGTCAACCCTAGGCCTGTGGGGACTCCACTGCCCTTTGTGTGCAAGGCGCTGGGGTAAGGACAAGTGGAGTAAGTGGACAGGTCACAGCCAGCTACAGGGCAGGGATGAAAAGAAACAAGTTGGAAAAAGTCTCAGGGTTCCGCTAAAGCATCTCTTCACGGCCTGGAATTCAGAAGAGCTGACTAGAAAAGTGAGCACGTGCCGGGAACATGAAACGAGAGGAAGAAGACACAGGTTAGAATTTTTATTTATATAAGAAACTGCTGTGTAATTATTCACAAAACATGTTTTGGTGTTTATACTTTAAAAAGACTTTAAAATCTGGGTCATTTATTAGAAAAGAAGCCTAATAGGACCTGATGGGCTTTAGATACGAACATGCTTTGAAAACTAGTAAGTGCGAGGCATGCTTTTATAATGTGAAATTACACTGTCACTGTCTCTCAAAATGCGCTCCACCGGGTATCTGACAGACTGTACGTGGCACTGTCACTCTCTTCCTATTCGACCATTTGTGAATCCATTAGCTCTTTTTTCTGTTTCGTCAAGATGGACAGGGAGGGTTTCTTATTGGTTCTGAAATGGATCCTGCAGTGGACTACAGCTATTCCAGGTCCTGAACTAAAGCAGAGCGTGTCCTCCTCTCTTGCTGAGCATGAAATGAAGGGTCCCAGCAGTGGCTCCGACTCAGCCTCAGAGTCTGTGCCAGTCAGGACTCCTTTTGCTCACCAGCACTAGAAGCACAGCTGAGATGGGCCTACACAGAAAAGGGACTTCCTGGGTGCACATAATCAGAAAGTTCAAGGGTATGGCAGAATGCAGAGGCTAACCCAAGTCATGGCACTCGCTCTCTCTCTCCTGCCAGCTCTGCTTGCCTGGCAGTGGGCTTTGAGTTCAGGCAGGCCCCCTCAGGTGAGGGTCCCTGGAAGCTTCCTGCCCACACTGTGCCCAGCATCACATCCCACATCTGGTGTCACATAAAAATCAAAGAGCTCATAGAAGTGGATGCTGGTCAGACAAAAACCACCCAGGCTACCACAGAACACTCATATGGAAGTGCACTGCTTAGGCTGGGATTAAATGACAAAGAAACCACCCTGGGAAATGTTCAGATTCAAATCAATAGTAATAACCCTCCGAGTAATTTCCTGTTGAAGGATGGGATTGCATAGATCACGACAGATGACAACTTTGAACATCTTAAATACTGTGATGGGCACGAAGGAAGTTTTTGATTTGTTTTGTGCCCTTTCATTTGGTTTCTTCGCATTCCCAGTTAATTTTCAGGCTTCAGAAAGGTAAAACAATGAGAGTTCAAAGGTGAAACAGTAAAAGTTCAAAGGTGAAACACAGGGAAAGTTCAGAGGACTGTAAAGTTCATTGTTTAATGCTTGGAGGCAGGAGATAGAAAACAGGATCAGGAAGGTCAGGGCACTGGATCAGGATTAGCAAGCCTTCCCTATAAAGGGATGGATAGTAAAGTTGGAGGTTTCACAAGCACATACATACGTGCTCTGTCTCAACTACACAACTTTCATGTCTTGGTAGCGTGAAAGTATCCATAAACAACTATATGCTATTGGAATTAGGTTGGTATTTATATATATAAAAGCCTATTATTCGATTGGTAGCTATGACGCTCACTGACCACCAGGGGGCAGATGCTCAATGCACAGGCATGGAAACATAGAACAGACTATTGAATCTCAGAGGAAAGGAGGTAGGATGGGAAGAGATTAACCAAAGATCTTATATGCATACTAGAGGCCCAGTGCATGATTCATACACCAGTGGGGTCCCTCAGCCTGGCCTACAGGGATTGGGCCGAAACCAGCAGTCCAACATCTCCCAAGGAGTCCCGCATTGTGAGAGGGTACAGGCCAGACCTAGGGACCCCACTGGTGCACAAATCTGTGCACTGGGTCTCTAGTTTAGTTATTGCTGGATTATTTTAAGTCAAGGTGTTCATTGGAATCACCAATGCAATCACTAGGACAAGAACTAAAAAGATAAAACAACAAACACACACTAAAATAAATAAGAAAATTAAAACGGTACACTAGAAAATGTCTAACACAAAAGATGCAGTAAAGCAGAAACAGAGGAATGAAGAAGCCACTGGAAGATAAGGTATTGTAAACTGAAGGATAAAACTAAGAGTGAAAGATATGGGATCTAGAAACAGGAGATGCAACATAGGAGAGGAGTGTAGTCAAGGATAGTGAAAGCAAGTTCCAGGAAGCAGCTGTCCAGCCAGCTCAGAGCCATTCAGTCCAGATGAGGGCCCTAGGAGGAATGTCTCCCAGAAAAAAAAAAGGGGGGGGGGAGAAAGAAATAGTGAAATATCCATATATTTGAATATGCCCAGAATTTGAGGATGAATTAATAAATTACTATGTAGAAAACTAAGGAAATTATTTTAATTTTTCCTGTAGGTCATCTGGACTCTAAGGGGAAAAATAGTATGATTAAGCAAATCTTAGTACACTACATGATTATGAATTCATAGGCATAACAGTATAAGTTCCAATTATTGATTTAACTAAAAATGGAGATTATAATCATATCGTGAAGATTGGAAGAAAAAGTGAGAGTGTGTTGGTGTGCACATGGGGGAAGATAAGAGAACTAAATGCTCATCTTCCATAATTGTAATTCAAGAGATAATATAAAAACTGATTTTCAAAATAGCGGTATAATGCACATTACCAGAAATAGAAGATAAACACCAGAAGAAACCGCTAAAAGAATTTAAAGTATTTGCCTAGTGGAAATGGTTGTGGAGAGAGATGGAGCATTTATACTTTAAGTCTTATCTTTTTAAATTGCGCATATGGATGGCTCTGATTCTTTTTTTAAGTGACAAAACAATGAGATATCATGTCATACCCACTGGGATGACTATAATCAAAAATAGATAATAACAAGTGCTGACTAGTCTGTGGAGAAATTGGAACCCTCAAGCAATGCTGGTAGGAATGTAAATGGTGTAGCCACTATGGAAGACAGTCTGGAAAAGCTTCAGGAAGTTAAAATTAGAGTTAGTTGCAATATGACCCAGCAATTCTACTCCTTGCTATATACCCAAGAGAAATGAGAACATATGCCTACACAAGAACATATACACGAACATTCATAGCAGCATTATTCATAACAGCCCAAACCTGGAAACAACCCAAATTTTCATCAACAGATGAATGAATAAACAAATTGTGGAATATACTGTGGGGAGTAAGAAAATTTCTTTTACCCTTCTAGGTTCTTCTGGCTGGTCTAATAATTAAATCAACATGAGACAGAGTAACAAGAGAAAATAACCAAAATTAATTACATATGTATGGGAACCCCACATACATGAGTCAGAGACCCCCCACATGCATGAGAGGTTCTGAGACAGAGGTTCTGAGGTACACACAAGCTAAAAATGAGGGGGCACCTTGGGGGCTACAGAGGGGAGGAAGGCCATTTGCAGGAGGATAAGAAGAGCAATATGTTCAGTAAGTAGATGCTTCTCCAAATACCAAAGTTATTTTTGGTAATAACTCTTATTATGGGCAAGGCCCCAAATTTAAATTCTTTAAGGAAGAGTAAAATTTTCTCATGAGCCCACAAAGTCTTTGGCTCAAAAAATACTATGCCTGCCAACGTGGCACATCTTGGGGAGGCCTATTCTGAACCCCTTCAGTACATATAATGGAATGTTATTCAGCCACAGCAAGGAACACTGATGCGTGTATAGCACCAATGAACATCCAAGGCTATACTAAGTAAACAAAGCCAGACAAAAAGGGCCACATAGTATATGCTTCCATTTACATAAAATATCCAGAATAGGTAAATCTACAGAAACAAAGTAGGTTGACGGTTGACAGTATCTGGGGAGAGGGGATAATGGGAAGTGATGCTAATGAGTACAGGGTTCCTCTTTGGGGTGATGGTTGCACAATCTTGTAGATACACTGAAAACCACGGAATTGTGTATTTTAAAGGGTGACTTTTATGATATGTGAATGATATATCAATTCAGAAAACAACGGTCAAAAAAGTAACAACATGATCCATCTGTCCATCTAGGCACCTCACTAAAGAATAGGTGCTCTTGTGCTGAGGAATCTTCCACGTAATGGCTCTACTGAACCTACCCGAAGGGGTGCTCAGCGTCCCCCCCCCCCCCCCCCCCCCCCCCGCACCCTCAACCCCTCCCCACCCCCCGGTAGAGCGGAGGTGACACAGGAACCAAGAGTAGTTATTTTCTGGGTGTGGAATCTCCCTCAGCGTTTCTATGCTATCTTTGTCCTCTCATCCGGCACTCACATTATTGAAATTCTTGCCTGTTCTGCACACAACTGCTCAGCCTTTTCATAAGTCTGCAAAGGAGGAGATAATTGACATGGTGAGGTGCGAACTCCCAGGGAGGCATTTTCTTCTGAACAAATGGGCTCCTTCACTTTCCTGTCAGGAAGGTGTTACCTGCTCTCAGTCAGTTTGTAACCTTTTCGCTTTTCCCCTCCTCCTAATCGCTTGTTATACACACTTTTTAAAAAATCTTATTGTGCAGCCTAAATAGATACAATTTTTTAAAAATATTTTTTATTGATTTCAGAAATAAAGAGAGAGGGAAAGAGAGAGAGAAACATCAATGAGAGAGAATCATTGATCCGCTGCCTCCTGCATGCCCCCTCCTGAGGTCGAGACTGCAACCCAGGCATGTGCCCTGACCAGGAATCTAACCAGCAACCTCCTGGTTCATAGGTAGACACTCAGCCACTGAGCCATGCCGACCAGGCAATTGTTATTTGCCAGTCACACCTCAGCAAAGCTGGAAAACATTAAATAAGTAAGTCCACCAGGATGGGATGGACGGTGGGAACATCTGGTTGGCACCCTGTCCACTTGAGACGGATGGCCTGCCCCGGAAGGAGCCATTTCCCATTTTCCGCCGGTGCTTCTGCAGGCTGCTCGCTGTACTCAGTGTGCCTCGGTGTTAATAGTTGGATGCATCACTTCTATTTTTATGTTTCCCGTGTACTAGAGCGAGATGGTGGCAGCAGCTGCAGATGTCCTCAGCTCAGTTTGGAAGACATGACAGATGTGTCTCTTCCCATCTCTATGTTGTCTGAATCTCAGCCTCAAAATGACATGGCAGTCATGTCACTCCAGTCCTTCCAACCTGAAGGGTGGGGGCTTTGACATCTTGTGTTCACGGTTGCATAGAATAATCACTTCACAGTCAAAGCCTCACACATTTAAGCATGGTAATATTTTAAGATCATCATGCTAGTGTGATACAATATGCTGTAACACTAATTATCCTTGGCCTATAGGTTCTGTAATATTCCTTATATATAAACTAGAGGTCTGGTGCACAAAATTTGTGCACTGGGGGCAGGGGAGTGGGGGACCCTCAGCCCAGCCTGCGCCTTCTTGCAGTCCAGGAGCCCTCGGGGGTATGTCCTACTGCAGTGGAGGCGGGAGAGGCTCCCGTCACCACCACTGCACTCGCCAGCCGTGAGTCCAGCTTCTGGCTGAGTGGCGCTCCCCCTGTGGGAACGCACTGACCACCAGGAGGCAGCTCCTGCTTTGAGCGTCTGCCCTGATGGTCAGTGAGTGTCATAGCGACTGGTCGTTCCGCTGTTCAGTCAACTTGCATATTAGCCTTTTATTATAGAGGATTGCTTTTCTACATGTAAATGGTTATGACCTAGAATATACAGAGACACTCTGATTTTAAGAATTTCACCCACAGGCTAAATCTGCCTTCTCAAGAATCCCTCGCTTTGTAATAAATCATCATAATTTACAGTATATAAGTAAGCTGAGGGTAATCAAAAACCAGGGGCACGGGGGATTCTCTTACTGAATCTTTATTTCCCTTTCTTTCTATTATATTTGAGTCCTGTAGTATATTGACAGTTGCTGGTGAGGCACTAGCTGCAGAGATGCCCCCCCAAAGAACAACTCAGGGCTTGAGACTCAGCTCTAAAGTGGAGACTGCACCAGTAGGAAGTGGAAACAGTTTCTGTTAAGTTTGCGTGAAAGCGCTCGTGAGGGTGGTGACTGCTGGGGCCGATGGGTTGCCCAGCACTTTCCAAGGTCACTTCTCCTTGTACTCCCTTCATCCTGAGGGCTGGCCTGCAGCCATCTGAGCTGCTGTCAGGGGTAGGTTCCTGTTAATCCACCTGTGGGCCTGGAGAACGGACCTCAGAATGAAGGCTGCTTTGCCAGCACCTTGATCTTGGCCTTCCAGCCTCCAGAACTGTGAGAAATAAATTCCTGTTGTCTAAGCCACCCAGCCTGGGGCATTTTGTTATGGTGGCTCAATCAGACTAACGTACACAAAAAAATAAATCAACGTGTTTCCGAAGTGACCTAAAGTGAATACTGAAAAATCAGCTGTTCTGCAAGGAGAAGATAATCTGATGTGAACTAACGGGATCAGCCTAAACCACCTTTTGGTGAAATGTTCTGAGAGTTCTGCTGTTTAACTGAAATCATCGGTCCCAGTTGGGAAAGGGCAGGTGACGGCCTGAGTTCTCGCCCTGATTTAGCCGTAACCAGCAGGCTGCTGTGGGCAAGCACTCCGTAAGCTTGGGGCTCAGGCTGTGCACCCAAACGTGATGTGTCTAGAATGGGTGATCTCTGAGGCATCGTTGACCTCTAAAAGCCCTGGTTCTTACAGGCTCTTGGAAATGAGGACCCTCTGGCTAATCATGAAAAGCAGGCACTGTTCTGTGCCCGGCACGAGGCTGGACTCTGCATTATATCTCACAGTTTCATAACAACCCAGCAAGATGGGGTTCGTGCCCATTTCAGAGAGGAGGAAAACAGTGGCCCAAAGGTAAATAACCCGCCCAGAGTCATACTGGAATGTAGGCAGAGCCAGGAATTTATTTTAGACATGTCTGTCTGACTGCCTGTCTGTATACTCGATTTTAACACCCGTCTCCTCTACCGCACCGCTCTGCCTCTTGATTTGGTGGCAGTCTGCCTGGCCTTCAGTCTCTCCTGGTATTTGGGCTTCCCGCACTGACTTGCCTTGTCATTTGTCATGATAGAGGCTTTTATAATTGCTTCATTTATCTCCATCTTCAGAAGCTGCCAGATCTGGCAAAGGCGTTGCGTGCTTTGTGCAATACAGTGCAGCCTCACTTAAACGCCATGACCCATGCATAGCCCTGAAAGCAGTGGTTGGCCCACATAAGCACTCGGTCCGTGTTAGTTCTCGTTAGTAGGTCCCTGTGTGTCTGACTGTTCACTTTCCCTGGATCACTTGGGAATACCAGGCAGCATGTGCCAGGAGCTTGCATCACTCATCATTGCGTAGAGTGGATATGACTTTGGCTCTGTACCTCACTAGAGGGAAACCCAGGTCCCACTCCCATTCAACTTCCACAGGGCAAGGAGCTAAACTGTGTGGATAGCAGTGTGGCAGGATCACAGGGTTTGGCAAAGATCTCACTCATTCATTCTTGTCACTGAATGACCAAACCTAGAGGAGAGATGCCCCACTCTCAGGGACTATGGCCAAATCATCTTTTCATTAAACTTCTTTAACTAGGGGCCTGACATGCTAACTAGACAGGCTGAGGGAAAGGTAATTCCTCTTCTCTTCGCGTCCCCAAACTACCTCTGTAGTTTAAGGACAAAAAAAAAAAACAAAAAAAAAAAAACACTTCTCTTCCCTGCCTCGCAAACTCCTAGCCGGGATCCAGCTCAGAGTTCTCTGGAGGCAACCCCAATGTTAATACAATGCTGGGCGTATAGTAACAGGCCCTCCTGACATAACGCAAGAGTTCTAGTTCCCTCTGAGAAAGTTAACTTGCGTGTGTGTGTGTGTGTGTGTGTGTGTGTGTGTGTGTGTGAGAGAGAGAGGGGGGGGCGGGAAGAGAGAGATTCTCAGCCTCACTGTGAGCCCGTGTTCTCCAGGGACTGGAGGACCCACAGGATTCCTCATATTCCTGAAATTCTACATTGCATATGCCAAGGGAAGGAATAAAGCTCAGGAAAAAATGCTCTTTCTTAATGATTTGAAAACAAAATAATTACCCACTTTCCCGTTTCAAAAACCTATCCGATTGTTTTGCCTGCAGTCATAGAAAGGCCAGGCCAAAAATAATAATAATAATAATAATAATAATAATAATAATAATAATAATAAGTTACAGAGGGGAAAAATGACATCTCTGAAGTTGGCATCATAAAGTAAACCCCAATGAGACTCTGAAATAGCCCTCTTAACCTTAGGAATGATGTCAATAAATGGATGAGATATCTGCAAACTCTGCTGACCCTACTGTCAGAAAAGATGAAGATGACAAATGTTCTCTGACTATAAAAAAAAGGACAGAGGACAAGGTAATTGCTAGAGAGACTGATGGACAAGGCGCTCGGCACCTGTCATGCCTCAGGGGGTTGGGGGCAGATTAGCTCTATTGCATTACTTCCACCTCAGCACATCACCTCATTTACTAGCTAATCAGGCAGAATTAAATATCGTACATTATCTTTCTTAATCCTGCATGGGATCAGTTGAAAACCCAGGGTTCTAAAAATCTAATTGTCACTGCTTACCAGAAATGTCATCCTCACTTTGAGGAACTGAAATAGGGCCAAACACGAAGCTGTTTTTTCCATTTTCCTAAAGTACCGTCCCTCCGCGAGAACCGGACATGCATCTACCCGTGTCCAGGGCAGTACATTTTAGGGACGCCCAAGGACACCTGGGATCCCTGCCCTGACTCAGAACTCAAGTATGGCCAGGGACTAAAAGAAGAGGGGTGGAGGTAGGAGGTAGAGAAACAACAACTCTAAACCATAGCGGAGTCAAGACAGCAAAATGTAAATCTCCATGTGGTGTCCCATGGGCCTAGACAGCAACTAATTGAAGAGACAGGAAATAGTCCCTCTCCCAGTAAGAAGGGGTGGAAGGGGTTGTGGCAGCTTTTCACCCATCTACGACTAAGACTTCTTTTCCTCTCAGCTCCTGCCCCTAAGTCCCACTCTGCCTAGCCTTCAATCTCTCCTATTAGTGTCAGGAGCCGTGGCTGCTTCTGGCCTGGTCCTGGCTGCTGCAGTCACACTCTGGGGAACAGAGCTGCCGGGACTCCACTGTAGGTCTACTACGCGCGGTTCCCATTGTGTGGCGATATCCCTGGGTAGACCTGAAATTACGAGAACGTGAGAAAACCATCTGGAGCCAAACCGTAGAGCCTAGTGAGCAGGAGCCGTGCCCACCATCCTCAGTGGCCATTGGTGATAGAGGAGGACAGGAAAGGAGTAAAACAGGTGTCGTTCATAGCTTGGTGAGCATCTCTCTGCCCTCTGTGTGAAAGTATGTGTGTTGTAAGTTAGTGGTGTATTATCCATGTTGACATGTTCCGTGTGCATAAACTGTTAGTGGCATGAATGCCATGTGTTTACGTGTGCATGTGTGTGTGAGTAGAACGTGCTATAGTGCGACGGTTTAAAGAGGTGACTAGTCACTCTCACTTTTCCTACTCCCATTCCTTTAAAAACTAGAGAGTGCCCTATACTATAGTACAACTCCTGAGAAAGCTGTGTGATTTGGGGGAGGGAGGGGCCAGGGGTTAGGTGAATTACATCTCCTCTAAAAAATTCTCTAAAATCTGAAAGTTTTATATCCTTTCCCTTCTTTGGTTAAAATAAACCAAAACTGACCCCTTTTAAAAGCACTCATTGGGCCTTTTGCTAAATGACCCACTGAGCCGTCAGGAAAGAGCAAAGTAAAAACACTACTTTTGGGTGAGGCGGCAGCATGTTGCGTTGTTTTGCTTCAATGGGTGGTGTGACAAGGTGTCCCGCCTTGGGGTGGGGAAAAATAATCTACATATATGAAAGCCTAAGCAACCATCCAACCATTCAACCGCCTGACTAGTAGCTATGACACACAGACGACCAGAGGCCAGATGCTCAACACAGGCGGTGCCAAGCGACAGCAACTTTGCAAAGTGCCCACTTGCACTCTAGGATCCCTCGGGAGATGTCAGACTGCCGGGTCTGGCCCCATCCCACAGGCCAAGCCAATGGACCCCACATGCTGGAGGGACCCTGCTCACTCTGCAGGCGCCCTTCAAGCCCCAGCACCACCCCAGGTGTGGTGACCAGGGAGGGACCAGGGCGTGTCCAGCCCCTCTCGCCCAGTCCCGCCCTGCTGGTCACCTTCTAATTAATTTCCTTTCAGTGCCTCTAGTAATAACATAACATAACACAACACAACACAACACAACATAAAATAATAAAATAAATTAAATTAATAAAATAAAATAAAAAACCAAAATTGGAAAAAGAAAGATCATGGTTACATTTGCTAGATAACTTCCCCATAACTGTTCTGTTCCCAGTTAGGATAATGTTTTTCCCTACTTAGTCCTCGCTTTAACCTTTAGCTGTAGCACGTGAGAGCTAACAGCACAGATTGCTTTGTAAGGGAACCGACTGCATCAAAGAGCTAACATTTACGACTTCCCTCAGCAGTCCCAAGGCCAACTGGATTGCCTTCCTTCCTTTCTTCTTTTTAAATTATGAAATGTTTTGATTATACTGAAAAGTATGAAGAATAATATCATGCACACCCATAGATCCACCACCCAGCTTTGTTAATTCTTAACTTTTTGCTATTTTTGCTTCAGGTAGTTTTTCATAAATAAAACATTACAAGCACAATATGACCTTTTTGCTTAAGAAGTTGAGTGCTATGAAGATTCAGCCTATATCAGAGCCTAGCTCGTAGGACACAGGAACAGAAGAGTAGTATTTTGTAAGAATTTCTCTTCGTCTTGGCCATTCTGCAGGTTTACTACAGTGAGTCCAGATCTGAATGTATTCTTATTTTTCTGCTCATGACTTTGTTCTTCCCGAATCTCAGTATTTGTGTTTCTCATCAATTCTGAGAAACCGTAACCAAATTATTTAACTCCCCCCTATTTTCTCTATCCTCTCCAGAAATCCCTACTAGGTATATGCTAGACCTTCTGAGATAATAATACAGGAGGCAGGAAGAAGTGTCCATAGACGGTTGCACTGATCTGGTGAGAGACTATGGACTAGAGAGGTGGTAACGGGATGTTGAGAAGTGGGTTGAAGAACTCTTAAGAATTCAGAGGACACAATGGTAGTTCATTTCCTTTTTAAAAAGGTGGGAGTTGGGGGCCTAAGTAAGATTTTTATTTCGTGGTCAAAATAAATAGATCATTCTACCAGTTTCAGTATTTTTTTTTTTTTTTGAGCTCCAACTCCCCTAAGAGTTAAGACCTACTCCCATTAGAAACAGCTCATATCATCAGTGATTCTGCAGATGGCACAGAAGTAATTTACAAAAATAAAATGAAATGAAATAATGCTCAGGTGATTGCCCTGGGCCTTTCCATCGGGTGTCCTGGCTGACTCTTTGGGGAATCACTGATCCATGCAACAGAGAAGCATTTGGAGCAGAAATTCATCCTGCACTTAACGTTGATAATATTTGAAGGAAGCTCTTGCAACATAATGCCAGTTCTGGTATATCGCCCTACCACCTGGGCGCAGACACTAGCTTACTCCCAACAGAAGTACCTTCACGTAACTACAGGCTCTCCCCCGATGAAGTAACAAATGAGCCAGTTTGGGATGAATTTGAATTGTGCCGAGGTATTCCAGCCAAGGCACACACAGTTCGTGTGAATCAGCCACACCAGCTTTCAGCAGCAAGAGTCACACAACAATCGCTCAGTTCCTTCCTTCATTTTTACTGTGTAGACCTGGCCCAAGACCCAAGAGCAAAGCAGCATCTATAAGGAAGCAGCACATTATAAATAACCCAGAAGAGCCTTTTATAACAGCAACTGCCTGCTGATGTTGTGGCCTAACAGCTCAAGCAAAAAGGATATAAGTATAATATTGTGCAATGACTAATTACTCAAAATATTGTGCATCAGCAGAAGTGGAACCTGCGGTTGGTGCTAATATTATCAAATGCCTTTGCCGTGTAATAATCTGGTAGCTCTGGGTTATTCAGCATGCAATTTTCACAGAGAACAATGATTTTATTTCAAGTGCCTCTCACTGAAATAAAAAAAAAAAAAAAGCAGCTGTTAGGAGATGAACATTTGGCAGAAAATATTTCATCGGAATCGTTTGTGAGATACTAAATCATATTGGATTAACTGTTTTCTGTCTAGAATAGTGGAGTCACGAAGAAGAAAGATCGCTGACCACAGAAGACAAGGCCAGTCTTTAGAACGCAGTGAATCACTAACAGACATTTTAGTTTCAAGTGCCATTTATTCACCAATATATAAAGTTATTTATATACAAGGCTTCCATTAATACTGCCTCAAGAATGGGCCTTTTTTATTCCAGTGTTAGCTCATACTCAGGATTCTCCTTCTCTTTCATTAATAATGGAATTCTTTAAATTATAGAATAAATTAGCCCACCACAGATATTTTGGCCAGAATGGGGTTTGTAACCAGTTTTAAGTCTCCGCAGGCCATTCTCTGTGGCCAGCCAGACAGAAAAGCTGTGAGGGCTGTGACTGGCAGTGGCGCCTACTGAACACATTAGCCCTGACCCTGAACCTGAAGAGGGGGAAGGGCTGCCCACTGGGCTCTGGGCCCCAGAGTCCCCCCACTCGCAGGTTGCCAGAGCAGGGCCAAGTCCCAGGTTGACAGTAGACCCTCACGTGCTCCTCAGGCTGGCCAACCACTGGTCACACTGGAGCGACACTGGAGGCAAAGTGATGTCATGACATGCTGTGGGCACAGCCAGTTTCCGCTGAAGCACATTATGCCAGAGCTGCTTTCATGTGGCCATACTGATTCGGGAACATTTTTTACACGAAGGTATTATAACTGAAACATATAAACTTCTCTTTTCTAAACTACCAAGCAATGTACAAAGCGAACAGCTTTACCTTGTCGTCGGTTCCCACTCCTGGTGTGAAGTGGGAGATGGTAAACATTTAAAATGGAGAGTTTTCAGAGATGACTGAGGATCGCCACACGGTGAAGCTCAGGCTTGAACTGAGGGTGACATGGGGAGGGTGAGGGTGTAGAAATGGGGAGGACTAAGAGATGTCTGTTCTGTATGTTATTTAGTATACTAAGACAATGTGTCTATATTTTTTTTTTTTTTTTTTTACATGGCCATGTTTATGCAAGTGCTAGCCCAAAACAGCTTCAGCAAAATGCCCCATTTCCATACTGGTGTGACTGGCCAGCCCAGAACCCATCCAAACCCAGAAGCTGCAAGTGGACCCTGAGATACTGAGACCCAAAGTCAGGCCCCAGATGGATCCAACAAATGACCTCTGTCAATAGGGAACATTGCTGACTTGAACCAGGAGCATTTGTTACTGATAATGGAGCCCAATCAGTCGTGGTACTGACCTCAGAGGCAGAACACCACAACCATAGACCCTCATGTGGGTGGGATGGCGAAACACACGGTGGCAAGCTGGTGTGTGTGTTTGTTTGTTTTTGGCCTTTGACTCAATTTTAAATCAAATTGAAACGATACACTTATTATGATCATACTTTTACAAATGATTAATAAATACTTCTGGGCACCAATAAATGGAGAATCTGGCAGTTCTGGGATGAAGTTTGGTAGAGTTTTTCTTATTCTCTTGTAGCTGAATTTTAATCGCTATAGTGTCATTTTTTAATACCACTTACACTCTTTTGGGGCAGTGAAATGCTGCCCTGAACATAGGTATCCTCCCCTCCCTGCATTGATTTTGTTCTCGACCCCCCATCGACCCCTCTCTGTTTTCATCCATCTAAATGAAAGGAGGCTTTAACCCCATAAACCTCGTTCCAATTGAAAATGCATAATTCAAAAGAAATACTGATGTCAAAGAAGAGAAGGCACACCAATTTGTGTCAGCAGTTGCTGTAAATTAAAGAGGAGTACAAGGAGAGTTTAATGTAATGTAGATTTGGAAATAAAATTAGAACCAATATTTAGGCAGTCCTCCGCCTCTTTTTTCCCTGCTGTGACAGGAAGGATTGACTCCCAGCTTAAGTACCTAATGTAGTTCATTTTTCTTTTTTTGCTGCAACTTTTTCCCCCATAAAATGTTGCATGTTTATCTTTGGCATCCAAAATCAGATCTTCTCAGCTTCTCCATTCTAATCTCAGCAGAAGAGTCAGTAGGAAGAGTCAACGTTTCCCCTTTATCTTCCCCACCCACCATGTTTGCAGCACAGAAAGGACCCCTGCCATACCAGCCTCACTCGTTCAGCTGCTAAAGAGCTATTAATTCTTCCTTCATAACTGATTCTCTCTAATGTGGGTGTCACCCCTGTGGCTTCTTTTCTTTTTCTAAAGCTGGAAAGTAAAAGGTTGATAATGAACATCTCACACGTGCGCTAAACACTCATGAGAATTCTGTAGCACACATGCTCCCCTCCCCTTGAAAGGAGTTACAGTGGGAAGTTTCACATTTAGTCCAATCCAAATGCCACTGTTCAGTACCTTCAGGTGGAAGGGGGGTCGTGTTTGAATGTCCTTTAGAGCTGGTGTGCGTTATACTTGCCCACTATTTTTTCCAATCATGGAATTCCCTAGCTTGATCCACACCTTAATCACTAAACTTAGTTTTAACAGATTCACTCTTTCCAGAAATAAATTCCTAAGCATTGTGATTCTCAAAGTGGCCCGGACCAGCAACATCAGCGTTACCTGGGAACTCTTAGCAACAAGTCCCAGGCCCCACCCCAGGTTTAAGGATCAGAAACTTTGGGGGTGGAGCCAGCTACCTGCCCTCTGGGCAATTCTGAAACACTCTAGTTGGAGAACCACTCCCTTAGAAGATGAAATAGTGCCTTCATTGAGGACAGTCAGAGGTGTGCTATGGATTTTAAAGGTATACCAAAACAGAAGTTTCAAAATCTTCGTGAGCGAAGTTCAAGTACAGGAATGGCCTCTCCAGGGGGCTGCTTTAGTGGACACTGGCCTTCAGTGGAGGCGGTGTCACTCCTGCCACCTAGCCATGAACTTGAGCAAGTTCTTCTCACTTGGTTTCTCATCTGGAAAATGAAAGGCCCGCCCTATCTACCCCACAGGATTATAATGAGATTCAAAATGAAATACATCTACAGACACGCTCTGTAAACCAGAAAGTACTGTGAAAAAGTGACAGTCACGTCATTCTGCCGACAGGATGCTGGCAGTCCGAGCACTGTGTCAGGGCAAGGCTGGGAGAAGGCCTAGCCATATCCATCTTTTTGACTCTATAATGACTGATTCTCCACCTTGGAGAATGTGCCTCAGATTCTGCCATTTAAGCCCACCCATTTATCTGGTGTTAAGGTAGGAAAACCATTGCCTGGTCAGTGGCTACGAGGGGCTAGAAAAATATGTCCATTTTCTGACACACTGTTTTCTATGGAAAGCTCTAATGATCGCTTAAGGCACACATGTATGTGGGCATTAAAGCTCCTATGCCCAGAACTTGCCACACATCAGCAGTGAGTCTTTAATGAACACCGCCCCCCCTCCCCCCCGCCACTCAGCCCTGTGCAAGGGAGTCATGGCCTTCGAGGAGGATGCTAAGTGTCCACTGCCACATATTACTCACTGCAAAGAGCACCTAAAAAAAAATACATACAGGATGTCCCCAAAAAAATATACACACTTTAACAGCCAATAGCCCAATTTTGAAAATGAAATGTGTTTTAATAAATATTGCATCTATAATTATTCAAAGTGTGTGTATACATTTTGGGGAGAAACCCTATATATAGTTATAGAAGGAGATTTGGCTATAGAAGGAGATTGGCAAACACACAATACAATATACAGATAGCATATTATAGAATTGTATACTTGAAACCTATATAATTTTATTAACCGGTGTCACTTGAATAAATTTCATTTAAAAATATTTTTTAAAAAGAAAATCCTTCAAGCAAACCAAATCTATAGAAACCAAGATTGATGAGCCAGAACAGTTCATGTGTCTGTGCTTGAGAAGAACGTGGGTGGGTTATACCTTAAAGGTTCGCCTTTACTAACAACTTCACCAAAGGAATTCTTAAACAGCAAGCCTCTGGTGCATTTGTCATTTAACTTTGAAACTTTATAGAGTTCTCAGTGAGCATACATGGGCCGGAAGGAAGCTAAATCTGTTGCCTCAGTGATTATTGGGAATGCAGTTGTAGTAATGAAACAGTTCCCACCAGGCCAACATGAATTTCACTTTTCACAAAAAGTACCAGCTAAAATCAAGAGATAGGTATGAATCTAATTAGTTATGATTCAGTAATTGGTTAATTATGGAATTAGACTATAAAATGATTTTGCTCAAAAAATGTGTGCCTATTTAACAAATCTATATCAACAGAAAGCAGATTAGTGGTTCCTAGACAAAGGGGTAGAATATGAATGAGGAGTGACTGTTAATAGGTACAAGATATCTTTTGGTAAGGAACAAAATTTTATAAAATTAGGCTGTGTGATGGTTGTTCAACTCTGTGAATGTAGTCAAGAACACCGAATTGTATACTTTAAATGGGCATATTATACAGTATGTGAATTACATTTCATTAAAGCTGTTTTTTAATCAAATAGCTAATAAATTGTAGAGCCAAGGAAAATATTGTGCCTACATAAAAGACAGAAATAAAAAGCACATCAAAACTTTGCTGCGTGTGGTTTCATACTCAATTAATATGAAATATAAGGCAGAAAATATCTGTTCTTAATTTTAATCACAAGAGTACTTTACAAGAGACAATCTCGGCCTAATAATTGAAATTGAAATGTAAGAAATTAAAGTGGCTAGTGGTAAAAGCCAAAGTCATTGACATTTATGACACAGTGATTTGTCATGTTTCCTACAGATTTATTTAGAATAAAAATCAGCAGCACTTACACAATAATGATAAGAAAACTAGGTTCTCGTGTCCATCATGACGTTCCTAAAAGGATCTGTTTAGGGAAGGTTGGGGTTGGGAAGGATGTGATCTCATCCTTATGATGCAAGTATGTGCTGATAAGAGGACACAGAAATGTTCAGATCTGAGCTGTGAAACAGAGCTTTTGTCTTGTGTGAGCAGCACGTCGGACAGACCACTCAGTCTTGTCTGCCTAAGGAGAGAACCTTTGCACTTTCCTGCCTTGGGAAGAAGACAGGCTAGGCCACAGAGTTCTAATCTCCTTGTAAAAGTCCTCATTCCAGGCTGTGGGTTTGCCCATGCCTTACTGGTGGCCATGGAGACCTTAGAGGGAAGTAAACAAGAGAGGAACAGGGTGGGAGATGTAGGAATTTCTGGCTCAGTGGAAACTAAGCGAGGAGCTACCAACCCCTGCCCAGTGTGCTTTGCAATTGAGAGACTGCTGGTTAGGGCTTTGTAACTCACCAGAAGCCCCAGATACTGGCAGTTCTTTGGGACAAGAGGCTCTACTTCTCTGTTCCTCAACCTTTATTTCATAGTCACCACTCACCCCAAGGAGCGTTTTAGGATTCTTTTTTTCTCTAATTGTCCTCTTCTCCCACAGAACTTTAATGTTCTATTTCTCCATCTATCTATATCTGTTTATGTATCGTGGCCCTTTGCAAAGCTACAAATCATTGTATCAAAGTTTTTTTTCACCACTACCCTCTACCTCCTGCAAGAATGAATTTTCACCTCCCGTGGGGAGATATACCCCAACTGAGAGTGCATACACTGGATAGAACGAGGGTCTAAGCAGGGTCTTTCTCTTTCTATTCATACTTGAGTGGGTAGTAAAGTCAGTCACACGGAGAAGGTGTTTCAGGTGACTCAAAGTCCATCATTAACTAGGATAAGCGCCAACTTCAGGTTCTAACACAACTAGAGAAATGTTCTCCAAGATCACACTGTCCCCACAGCATCCGTTCAGCCTGCCTGCCACCCTCCAGACTCCGCCACCACCTCCCCTCCCTGGGCAGCAGCCCTCTGGTGGAGGTACACAGGTCACCCTCTTCCCATGCCGTCCTCCAGCCCCTCCCAGCTCTAGGCCCCTCCAAGAAGCCTTGCTCATTGTTCTCCCTCCGTTCCTTCTCCTCTGCCCGCCCCCCAATGAGAGCATGAGATTTACAAGGCTCCCTCAGTCCTGCAAGAGCTAGAGGAACCTTTATACTCCTCACTTACATTTCTTTAATGTCCTCCTCATAACCTCATAAAGTACCTCCCCCACCCCCTCAGAGGAATGGGTTTCAGAGACCCTGGCACATACAGATGGCCACTGCCATTGTAATCAAGGCTACAGGAGCCTGGCTTCTGCCTCTTCCTGCCTCTTCCTGGTTGCGAGAGCTTCCTGGATGCCCTCATCCTTCTGCTCTGCGCTGGAAGCACAAGGCAGACACAGCATAAACAAACCCCTCGCCCTGGGACCCATGGGAGCATTTCCTAGAATCTTGACCCTCTTTGTTCCTTAGAACCTTGTCTGGCCCCTTCTGATCCTGGTCACGGGCTTTCATTTTCAAAAACATTATTAGCTCATCAAGGGCCTCCAGATGACACCATCTACTCTACCTCACCTTTGTTAAACACAGTTCTGCT
>PVJC01028465.1:0-22548 GCA_004026665.1 Murina feae
CGCGCCTCCGTACCTCTGTACTTTGCTTCCGCCACTCCTCTGAGTCTCAGACTCTTCTCTAGTTGTAGGATTTTCACTCAGCCAGCCGTCCTGTGGGTGCGAGTGGTGTCCGTGTGTTCTTTTCGTGGTTTTTCTGAAATAGTTGTTCACAGCTGCATATACGGTGTCTACCCTATGCCGCCATCTTGTTTCTCCTCTCCATTGATTTTTAAAGAGAGTGGAATTGGGAAGAGACTGAGAGAAACATCAACATGAGAAACACATTGATTGGTTGCCTGCCACATGGCCCCGACCAGGGTTGGGGATCGAGCCTGTAACCGAGGTACATGCCCTTGACTGGAATCGAATCTGGGACCCTTGAGTCTGTGGCCAACTCTCCAACACTGAGCCAAACCGGCTAGGGCTCTTTATTTTTTGTTGTGGTAAAATATAACATGAAATGTACCATGTTAATCATTTTTAAGTGTTCATTTTAGGGACATTAAGTACATTCACATTAAGGCCATAATCAACTTTCATCTCTAGAGCTTTTCTTTCTTCCTAAACTGGAACTGCATACCCATGAAAAAATAACTCCCTATTTCCCCCTCTCCCCAGCCCTTGGAAACTACCATTCTGTCTGCCTCTGAATTTGTCTATTCAAGGTACCTAATATAATTAAAATCAGACAATGTCCATTTGTACGGGCTTATTTCACTTAGTATAATCTCTGCAAGTTTCATCTGTGTTGTAGCATGTATAAGGTTCTTTTCCTTTTGAAGGCTGACTATGTAGCACGTTTTGTTCATACCTTCAGCCATCAGTGGGTATGTGGATTGCGTCCACCTCTTGGCTGCTCTGAACACGGGACTACAAATCTCGGTTTGAGTCCCTGCTTTCAATTCCTCTGCGTATGTAGCCAGAAGTAGAGTTACTACATCATATGGTAATTCTGTGTTTAATCTTTTGAGGAGCTGCCATACTGTTTTCCACAGTGGCTGTACCACTTACATTCTCACCAGCAGTACACAAGGGTTCCAATTGTTCCACATCCTCACTAGCATCTGTTATTATTTATAAAAACAATATCCACCCTAATGGACATAAATGGGTATCTCATTGTGGTTTTGATGAACATTTCCCAAATGATTAGTGATTTGAGCATCTTTTCATGTGCTTATCGATCACTTGTATATCTTCTTTGAAGAAATGTCTATTGTTCAAGTCCTTTGCCCAATTTAAAATTGGATTGTTTGTTTTGTGTTGAGTTGTAGAAGTTCTTTATAACAAACCTTTATAAAATATGTAAATATTTTCTGCCTTTCACTGTGTTGACAGTGTCCCTTAATGTTAAATAATTTTAAATTTTAATGAAGTCCAATTTACGTTTTTTGATTGTTGTTTCCTGTGTATTTGGTGCCATATCCAAGAAATCACTGCCGAATTTAATGTTAGAAAGTTTTCCCCCCTATTTTCTTCTAAGAGTTTTATAGTTTTAGCTCTTACATTTAGGTCTTTGATCCATGTTGAGGTAATTTTTTGTATATGGTATAAGGTGCGGGTCTAAATTAATTGTTTCGTAGGTGTATATCCAGTTTTCTCAGCATCATTTGTTCAACATTCTGTCCTTTCCCCATTGAATAGTTTTGACCCCTTTTAAAAATCAGTTGACCATACATGTGGCAATTTATTTCTGGGCTGTCTAACCTCTTTCATTGTATTTCTTATTAAAGTCATTCCTATGGCTTTAGTTTAGTTTTCATTTGTTATCGTAAGGATCCATACTCTTAACTACTAGGGATCTCACTATGCCCTTAGAAATAGCCACTACAGGCTCCCCGCCTTCCTGGCCTGGGTGCTATGGTGTCCCTAGAGAGAAAACAAACCGACAGACCCTCCTAAGCATTGCCGCTCATTCCAGACTCGGCCAGTCATGCACTGCCTGTTTCACTTCTTCCTGAATAATGGGTTGTTTCAGGCCCTTTCTTACCATCTTGCATTTTCGAAAAGACTCCTCTATAAATGCTGTTTCATTTGATCCTTAGACGTTAGCAAAGAGGGTATTCATGTCCATTTTAAGGAGGAAGTGGTTGCCACTTGGACAGATGAAGAAGCCCACCTGAGGATGCATATTGGCGCAACCACAATGGAAAACAGTGCTGAGGTTCCTCAACGGATTTAAAATGGGATTGCCTTATGACCCAGGGATTCCACTCCTGGGTAGGTATCTGAGGAAACCCAAAGCATGAATTCGAAAGAATGTGCGCAGCCTCATGTTCATTGCAGCATTATTTACATAGGAAGCAGCCCAAGTACCCATCAATAGATGAATGAATAACAAAGCTGCGGCACATACATACAGTGTAATATTACGTGGCCATTAGAAAGAATGAAATCTTACCATTTGCAACAGCATGGATAGACCTAGAAGGTATTATGCTAAGTTACGTAAGTCAGACCGAGCAAGACAAATACCATATGATTTCACTGATATGTGCAATCTGAAGAACAAAGTAAACAAACAGAATCGAAACAGACTCATAGATACAGAGAACAGACTGAAGGTCACCAGAGGGAAGGGGGTGGGAGAATGGGTGAAACGGTGAAGGGATTAAGAAGTACAAATTGGTAGTTACAAAACAGTCGCGGGAATGTAAATTACAGCGTAGGGAAAATAGTCAATTACGTCATAGCAGCTGGCTGGCGTGGCTCTGCGCTTGAGTGTTGACCTGTGAACCAGGAAGTCACGGTTCGATTCTTGGTCAGGACACATGCCCGGGTTGTAGGCTTAATCCCTAGTAGAAGGGGTGCAGGAGGCAGCCAATCAGATCAGTGATTCTCTCTCATTATTGATTTTACTATCTCTCTCTCCTTCTCCCTTCTTTTCTGAGATCAATAAAAACATATTTAAAAATATATAACTATGTTCAGTGCCAGGTGGGTACTGGAAAGAGGGGGACCACTTTGTAAAGTGTATGCTTGTCTAACTACTATACTGTATACCTGAAACTAATACAACCTAATATTGAATGTAAATTGTAATTAGAAAAAATAAAAATTAAAAGAATTTAAAGGTGGAACGATGCTAGAGAAGGGGCCTTGAAGAGACGTGACCATGGAGAGGCAGTGAAGGTGTGAGGGCTGCCAGGTGGGGGGCATCTTGAGCAAAAGTGCAGACGAACTGTGACAACCAGGAGGCAGGCTGTGAAGGAGGGGTACACGTGTGTGCATGCATGTGTGTGCATCGGTGTAGCAAGTGACGCTCCCACAAACATGTGATGGAAAAAACTCAGAAAAGGTGTGATCCTGGCGTACCAACAGCCCTGTGACCTCAAGCAAGCCCCTTGCCTTCTCTATACTGCAGGTTCCTGGTGCCTGGTCTTTCCATTCCTTATCCAGCCATAATCACAGGAGGGACATTCTGAGTGAACTCCCTCAAGCCCCTGACATTGCTGCCTCTGAGTGCTTCCCTGAGGATGACGGGAGGGGACCGAGAGGAAGGGGGTCTTCTAAGACTCTGCGCCCTGGCCTGGCGGCTGCCTCAGAGCCACCAGTGTTTAGTGGGAGGAATTGAGTGGTGCCTTCAGGAGCCTGTTGCTCTCGGGCAAACCAGAGTCTGAATTAATGCTTTAATTATCCAGGCCGCCTTCCCCGAGGCCCCATTCTCCATTTTAATTTTGGGAAACCCGGGTATGTGATATTCTTTCCTTGATCTGTGGTTAGGCTGAAGAACTGCCCTGGAGCCCAGTGGAGGATGAGTGATGGCTCCTGGTACCAGGCCTCTGTCTCCCAGAGAGGGAGCAGGTCCCGGCAGCGGCTCCCCAAGAATGGGTCCCCTGTGACAGAAAGAAGAGACGGGGTGGGGGGGACCCCTGCTCTCTAGGGCTTTGAGTGCCTCTCCTCTCTTTCTCGCCTTTCCTTCCTCCTCTTCGCTCCTCCCTCCTTTCATGGTCAAGGATGGGAGGACTCAGGTGTGGCTCCCTGCCTCTGGTCTAACCCCATGGACTAACCTGAAGACTAATGGACCTCACCTCACCCAGGACTGAGAAAATATGGGTGTCAGAGCAGTTCTAGGAGCCCCTCTGCATAGAGGCATTTCCGGTCAGCGGAGGAGGAAGAGAGGGTTGTCAAGAAGCAGTGAACCAATACGAAGGTAAAGTGTGGCATTAAGTGGCCCCGAAAGTACATATGCAAAGAGCTTGGTTGAGGGAGATCCGATGTGGACCTGACAGTGAAGTATTAGGTGTTTGTTTGTTTGTTTGTTTTAGTTAAAAGAGACAGAAATTCAAGTCAAGCTCGCTGAAAGTAAAAAGGCAGGTTTTCGCCCATGTAACTGGGGAGAGTAGGGGTGGATCTAGCATCAGGTTCAACTAGACCCAGAATTCAAACAACACTGCCCTCGATTTTTCTCTTGGTCACCCACCTTTACTCATGTTTTCTCTTCTGTTTCTTTTTGACGCTTGACTTTACCCCTCAGTATTACCATACACTTTGAGTGACAAGGAGGCCTCCTAACCCTAGTGTGGCAAAAGAGAGAGCGTCTTTCTTTCAATATCTATACATAAAATCTCAGGGAAGGACTCTGATTGGCCCAGTTTGGGTCAGACATTCACCCTCTGACCAATCAAGTTATGAGAATGAGTTACTTTGGCTGGGCCTTTATCGCATGTCCAGCCCTGTGATGGAAGGTAAGGTAGGTACAACAGAATCGCATGACTGAGGCTGGAGCTGTAGAATTGGGGTTTTTACCAGGAGAAAAAGTGATTGAGATATTGTGTCTTTTTTTTTTTTTTTTGCAATGGCTGTAGCAAATTCTCACACATGTGGTGACTTAAAGCAGCAGAAGTGTATTCTGTTACAGTTCGGGAGGCCAGAAGGGAGAAATCTGTATCTGAGCTGAAATCAAGGGGTTGGCAGGGCTGAGTTTACTCTGGAGGCTACAAGGGAGAATCTGTTCTTTACCTTTTCCAGATTTTGTCAGCTACTGGCAGTCCTTGGCTTGTAGCCTCATCCCATCCCGTCTCTGTCTCCTGGTCACATTGCTTTCTTCTGTCTCAAATCTTCCTCTGCCTCTCTCTAACAAGGACTATCACTGCATTTAGGCTGACCCAGATAATCCAGGACAATCTCTCCATCTCAACATCCTTAATCACATCTGCAAAGTCCCTTTGCCTTATAAGGTAATATTCACAGGTTCCTGAGATAGGAGAATGTGGCCATTTTGGGCTTCATTATTGAGGCCACTATGCACATGACTGTAAACTAGAAGGAGCGGGAGGAGGAGGGGCAGGGTCCATGCATCATCTTCTGCAGTAGATTTGCTGGGTGCCCGGTTAGCGCCCTAATAAACACTGGTCAAAATACGTGATTATATCTCCAGCTATGACACTTTAGTTTTTTATTATATCTTATTCCTGTCAATCCCAGGAAAAGGATTTGACTAGGAGGAAAGAGGGGTGGGAAGTTTTCATTGGCAGAAGCCCTAAGCCTTTCGGTTGCATCAACTTTTTGTGTTTTTAATAAAAAGCCTCTGAAACCGAATAGAAGGACACAGAACAGTGGGGAATGCCAGTGTCCAAGTGGGTGTGGGTGAGGAGGGTGGCAAAGTGTGGCAGAGGGTGGGGACTTCCATTGCCATCCTTTGGCTGATAATCAGTTCTGAGTTCTTCATTGTTAGGTTTTAAGAATTCATGAAATTAAATAATTACATGAGATAAAGAGTAAAAAAAGAGAAAATACTATATTTCCTAGATCTGTCAAAGAAGCATTATGGTCTCCTACCTAGACAGTGTTTCCAGAAATATTGAATTTCTTTGTATTATTTCCGAGGTTAAACAAGACTAATTTGAATAATGAATGCATTGGTCTCTCTCTTCGCTGCCTCCTCTGCCACTTGTTAGCGGCTATATCATGTTCAGGTGCTGAGAGGAAAGAAACCTCAGTGGCGTGGCAGTGCAATGTGTAGATACCAGCTGAAGTGCTCGCTTGGCTGTGGGCAGAGGTGGTGGTTGTGAGTGGAGGAGGGTTGAGGGCTGAGTTGTTCTTGGCTGTAAGTTCCTGGTAGACATGCCAATGTCTGCTCTCACTGGTCTGCCTCAATGCAGGACACAGGCTGGTGAGCTCTTTAAAAGAAGGCATCCTTTCTGATGGGGGTGGGGATGGGGTAAGTGCAGGCTGGGAGAGAGGAGCAGGTGGGTCGTCCCCAGGAGGACTCCTGAGCACTGCTCTCAGTGAGGGAGGATAGGACAGGGACTTGGATCACCCCCCAGTGCCCTTTCAGAGTGGTGTCTGGGGGCAGTCATGCTGACATGGCTTCTGGACAAACGCTGGTTATTGGCTGGGCCATTGTCTGCTCTGTGTTGTGTAGATCATTGCCAGCCACATATACTGGGAGTGATGGGAGGGCTAGCTATTTGCCTTCTGATGAACCAATGGTTTCCTCCACTCACCTAGAGTCCTGTGAGAAGCCTTCATGTGTATATCCCACCAGCATTTCATGGGAGCCTGCTAATGGCCAAGCTCTGGGGATACTACACCGTGTGCTACAGGTTTGGCCCTAAGTAGCTTTTGTCTAGTGGGAGAAACAGACAACTAATAGGCAGTCATACTCGAGTGAGATAGAGGCTGCTCCAGGCCTGACTGCAGGGTCATCTGAGAGCACAAAACCTGGTCCTGAGAGTCAGGGGTGGCTTCTGGAGGAAGACATATCTACTCTGAAGTCTGAAGGATAATTTGGTATAAACCAAGTAAAAGGTGGAAGAGAACATTCCAGACCGAAGGAATAATACACAGACAAGCTCTGGAGAGAGAGCATGATGCGTGTGGGGAACCACCAGCAGTTAGGTATGAATGGAGTGTTGGGTGAGAGATGGGGGTGGGAAGAGAGGGGAGTGAACCAATGTAGATGCTGTGGGTGGGACATTAGGGCAGTGTGTTTTGAATGGGTTTAAACATGGGAATGACATGATCAGATCTGCACTTACTGGTGTTTTAGGAACATCGCTCTGGTTGTGCTGTGGACAATGGTTTGGGGAGGTTTTAGGATTCTCTACTAGGGACACCAGTTTAGAGGCTGTTGTCATCTGGATAAAATATATTATTGGTGAGATGGACTAAGATCTCAGCAGTGGGGATTGGGAGAAGGTATTTGAAATATTAAAAGAGTAGAAGTGTTTGGATTTGGAGGCTGTGGAGGGTAAGGGAGAAGGAAGATTGGAGGATGACACCAGGCTTCATTTAAAAAATATATTTTATTGATTTTGTACAGAGAGGAAGGGAGAGGGATAGAGAGTTAGAGACATTGATCAGCTGCCTCCTGCACACTCCCTACTAGGGATGTGCCTGCAACCAAGGTACATGCCCTTGACCGGAATCGAACCTGGGACCTTTCAGCCCACAGGCCGAGCCAAACCGGTCAGGGCCAGGCTTCATTCTTTGAGCAGCTGGGTGAATGATGTTCGTCTCCTTTGCTCGGATGGGAAATATAAGAGGCACAGCAGACTTTTCAGAGAAAACACTGGGCGCTTGTTGGACATTTGAGGGGAGGCGACACTGGTCTGGAATGCATGAGACAGAGCAGGGCAGGTGTCACAGAACTGGGTCCCCAGCATGTAGATCATAACTGCAGCCAAGGGAGGGGTGAGAGCTTCCAGGAATTGCTGAGAAGAGATGATTCCATCACATTCATCATATGTGTTGCTGTATAACATATGCCGCTGCTCATTTTTCTTTTTCCTTTTTTGCAATGCCCCTCTTGTACCTTTCCATTGGCACCGTGTGTTCACAGCCTGACATGCATTGTTTTGTGCCTTTCTCTCCCCCTTGCTATCATTTAAAAACAGATGTATGAATTAGGAATGGATCTCTTATAAAAATGAGATCATCGTATGTACATTTTTCTGCATCTTGCTTTCCTGCTGTGATCATACCTCCCAGAGCCCACTTTTCAGGAACACCTTGATTGATGAACTGAGGTGTCTGGTGGGCAGGTGGTCCGGGGGGTCCTCAGCTACCTGTGGTGGGGCTCTATTCCATAATCCAGGCAGTCGTGAGGGCTTGTGGGTGTTTCTTATGAGAAGTGGCCCTAGAACCTGAGCTGACCCTACTCCGCTGAGGTCTAAGATAACGCTTTCAGCACAACCTGCCCATCTGTGAGCCCCGCCAGAGAAGGTCCAGGTAGGCCTTCCCCCGCTTTGCACCCCAGTGCCGTCTGGATGCCTGGTGCCCAGTGGGGGCAGGCGTGTTGAAAATACTCGGTTGCTCTTGGCCCACTGGTCAGCGGGTGATGTCCTTGACTCATGCGGGTGTGCTTCTGAGCGCAGATTTCTCGAGAATGTGCTGGATGACTTGGAGGTGCTCGCGGCTGAGTTGCTTTTCCGTTGCTGAACCGTTGGGAAGGGAGCATGAGCATGTAGGATGGAGATGGTGGCAGGACTCGCTCCTGCCCCCGTGTCCCCTGGCTGCCACTTTCCAGTTGTTTCTGTGTGTGCGCGTCCAGGTTGATTGTGATATCATAGAATGTGGTTCCTGCATCATCTGTTTGCTCTGTATCTAACCCATACCGTCTCACCTTCCCCTCATTTAACATACGACTCTGTGCGTGGTGCTTGGGACACAAAAATGCATGGTAGACTCCTGGTCTAACGGTCCCTGCATGTGCAAGCTCTGGCCTTGTACCCCCTGCCGCCGTCCTTGCTGGGAGACGAGGCCCAGGCCCTACAGGCCTCACTCAGCCTTGTTCAGTAGAAACTTCTCTGCCACTGGCTTCAGAGCCAGAGCCACTTCTCGGAGGCTGTCCCAGGCTCCACCGCTGTGCTGTTCCTACCTGGCTGAGTCCAGGGCTTTCCTGGTCCTGGGGCCTGAGATGGGGGAGGCGACTTCTCCGCCCCGTGTCTCCTCCACCCCTTCCCGAGCCCTGGTAGGAGCCCTCATTCTGTAGCTCCAGTGGACAAGATAACTGGCGGTTCACATCTGTCCTAAATATAACCAGCTCAGCAAAGAGGCTCCGCTAGAGGGTTTGGAGAAGTTGAACTCAGGAAAACGACTGTTTATTTCTGATTATTTTACCAATAACTGGAGCTGCCCTCTCCCAGGTTTCCTGTCCACCTCGTTTTTAGCAGCAAATGTAACTGGTCCCCCCTCCCCCTCTCGCCCACTCCCTATTGAAAGGAGTCTTTACTCTTCTTGCGTTAACCCCGACAGCTGGCTGAGCAGAAAGTGGGCAAAGCTTTGGGGGCCCGGGCGGGCAGAGCGGGTGCCCACTCCTCCTTTCTTTGTTCAGAGCCCCCGGGAATGGGCAGGGCCTCACATTGCCTTGCTCTGCAGTCCCTGTGAGGTGCTTTAGGGACTTCAACACCCAGCCACTATTTATCCCCATCTCCGTCTGAGAAAACCAAGACGCAGGCATAATTCCTACTGTTGTCAGGCCGCCTGGCGAAGAGCCGGTCCCGCTGCCGCCGTCCTGAGCTGCTAACCCCTGGAGTGGGACACACTCCTGTGCTTATTTCCCTACCTTCACTTGTTTCTCGTTTTAAAGTAAAGGACTCCGCCAGGCGCCCTGTGTGAGTTCCACTAGCATGGGCCGCTGCCAATCATTCGTAGACAGGATTGCCATCCATTTCCCAAGGGCATGTCCCTGCGCTGCGGGCGATGCAGCCCTCCCAGCTCCTCACGGTTCAGTCTGAGACAAAGGGAAGGGTGTGTGGTTTTCCCGGATTTCCAGGCTGTGGAGATAACCCCACACAGCTGAATGGCGTTTGGAATCCAGATGCTATGAACGCCCAGTCCCCCGAGGTAGCCCGGGGTGCCCACCCTGGCTGGACAGCATCCCTGGAATCTCTGCCTCTCGGCCTTGAGTGAGGGCAGCAGGGAGGTCAGGTCCACCCCAGCAAGGGCAGCGTTCCCGCTGTTCCAGCGTTCTCGTGGTGAGCAGAGGAGGGGCGGGAGGGCTGCTGGCATCTGCCATAGGAGGAGGGAGAGGTGGGCTGGTGCAGGGTCCCATCACCACACTCAGGAGGAGGTCTGCTCCTCTGCTGAGGAAGGGGAGGTGAGCAGAAGGGCTCCCCATGCCCTGCGAGAGGACGGGGCGGTGGGGAGGAGGGCTGCTGTCGGAACAAGCCTGGCTCCTCTGTCTGCAGCAGCCCTCATATGGAGGGTGTCATGTCTGCGTCAGGTAGTGACCCGGGCTGTCACTGTCCTCAGATTTCCAGGGACCAGGTGGAGGTAGCCTTTCTTTTGTTTGAATGGGCCAGTTCTGCCCACCGCCCCTGTTTCCCACCAGGAGCTAGTTCTGGACGTGGGCAGCATGCAAATGACCACAGGGGGCATGCCCTGGAAAGCCCCCTGGGCGTGCTGGGGGTGAGCTTCAGCCCAGCCACCCCCTCACGGTTAGAACCCTCGGTGAGGCCCTTACTCTCTTGGCCCTGGTTTCTTACCTGTCTGCTAGAGGCTGGGCCCTGTCAGTTCACGCAGCAGGTGTGTGTGGGACATCACAGGCCTCTGGCGCCAAACACTTAACCACACGCAGCCTTAGTGCTGATGTGGAGGAAGTGCTAGTGGTCTGGATGGATGGTTAGACCAGCCACAACACCCCCTTACGCCGAAGCCTAACCCTGAGCAGGGCCTTCACTCTTTGGGTAAAATGCTATCAAATAGCAGCACGGGCTACAGAGAAGGGACTTGGGACCGAAAAGGCCAGTGGATACAGCACACTTCATTGTTGTCTTGTTTTTTGTTTTATTTTAAAGCAAATGTCCTTTCTTTCTTTTTTAAAAAAATATATTTTTTATTCATTTCGGAGAGGAAGGGAGAGGGAGAGAGAGAGATAGAAACATCAATGGTGAGAGAGAATCTTTGCTCGGCTGCCTCCCGCATGCTCCCTAATGGAGATTGAGCTTGCAACCCGGGCATGTGCCCTGACCGGGAACTGAACTGAACTGTGACCTCCTGGTTTATTGGAGCGATGCTCAACCACTGAGCCGCACAGGTCAGGCCCATTAGCTCTTTTTGAGGCTACCATGGAGAGGGGCACAGCTGGGCCCTGGATGCCCACCTTCCTGGGACAGACCAGCATCTCCTGTCTCCCCCAATCCCTTCCCCCGCCCCCCGCAGAGCTGCCATACCAGAGAGCATTGTGGTAGCACCTTCTGCATTCATGGAACGATCCTCCTCAGGATCAATGTGGACTCTTAGCAGAATTTAGAGCTTGTCAAAGGCCTTTGGCCTGGTGCCTGATCCCAAGTGGTGCTCCTGGAATCGTTTCTGAGTTGAGTGGCGTGTCTCATCTCTCCGACATTTTCTTTCTCCCAGCTTGGGCCTCAAGACTTTTTTTTCAGTTTGTACTAGGACCACCTGGACGTTTATTTTTCTTGTGCACCACAGTCTTGAGAAACGTTTAGGAAGCTTAAGAATTAATTAAAAAATAAATCGAAGTTTGAAGCTTTACAGATGGACTTGATTGGGGTTCGTCATGAAGCTTATACTTTAGTTAGAAGGGAAGCTAAGAGAGTAACTAGATGACTACTTAAAAGATTGTCTTCTAAGGGAAGGGCAGGGTATGGTAAATTAGCTTTTCTATTTTGATAATTTTCAAGTGCAACCAATATAATTCTGTTCCAGAACCATGAGAAATATGCCACTTATTTGTCATATTCTCTGCTTTCCTTGGGAAAAAGCTTTATTTGTCATGCAGTTCAGAATAACCTGACCATTGCTTTGGATGGGTAGCCGTGAAAGAGAAACAGAATAACTGAGAAGCACACAGGTGACAAATGAAACGACTTCCACAGAGAACCCGTCTTGCAAAATTGTATTGTAGAAAAGGTTTCTAAAAAGTTATTAAAAGACATCTAAGTTAGAAGTAATGAAAGCAGCTGAAAAGCAAAATTAGCCTGAGACTAGAGGATCAGTTTGAGTGAGTAAAAGGTGGCTCGGTTGTGTAACCGAAACAATTCAGACATCCTTATGGAGCTTTTAGTAAAGGCTGCTTTTCAGTTTACATCAGACACTCTCCCTCCTGCCCTGGAGGTGACAGAGGGAAGCCGCGGGGGTATGGAGGACAGGACCACCAAGAAGGATGGCTGTGTTGTGGCCACGGTCAGCATTAATGCAGGTGGTGTGGGACAAATCTTGAAAAAAATTTTCTATAAAGAAAGCAAAAAAAAAAAAAAAAAGAAAAGATTATTTTTTGGGGTCTTGATTTACACTGAATTTGTTTTTAGCTTTCCAAGGAGAGAAATAAACCATCTTTGAGGCAGGCTATGCGAACAGGCAATGGGTTTTGGAGTCAGAAAGCTCAGTTCCACAGTTGTGGATGGAACTTCTAATACCCTCCCCCTGGTTCATAAAGGAGTAAAGATGCCACATATAAAGCTCCCAGCACACAGTAGGTTCTTTTGAAATTAATGCCAGGCTTTGTGTCGATGCTGACGTATCAGGATGGTGACTCTGTCTAAAGAAGCGTAATCGGACACATGGCTTCTGTTGTCTCAGTGGCTCCCGGGTGCAGGCTGGGGCACTCCTCGCTTCATCCTGCAGGCCTGCGGTACACCAGCAGACAGTGGCATGTCAACATTTCAAAGCTAAGTTGGCTCCAGGGTATTTCTAGCTTGGAAATTTCCACTAATTCAGGCCTTGCACATACAGTGTGGGGGTTGACAGCTGGAGAAATTACCTGGCTTGCTCCCAAATCTCTCCGAGGGCAGCCTTCCTCAGTCTCTGCTTCCCGGTCTGGGGCCACAGGAGAGAACAGTGCCTGTTGGGTCCTAAGCCTGGCCCTGACTGTCAATCAGACTTGGGAGCTCAAAAGGCACATTATAGAACCTTCCTCTCAAGTGAATTTGGTGAATGAAAGTTATCCTATCATTCCAATGTATGGGCCTCAAAGATGGGGGGACCTCACTTCACGGGAAGGAGGCGCTTCCTCAGCAGCTGGGGCCAGTGTGAAACAGGATACCCCAAAGGGCTGGGGAGTTCCAGGGCCCAGGGCCAGCCACACTGCCCTGCAGACATGGCCAGATCCCGGGCCCCTGTCTGTTGCCACCCCGATGCCCCTGAACCGCGAACGCCACTGGATTCATAGCAATAGCCTTGGTAGGAAATTTCAACTCTGCGTTAATTTTTGCCCTTAAAAGCCTGAGATATCTTAAAAGAAACTGTTTTAAGTCAGTAGAGTCTAAACAACTTTAAACAGGAGGATTACATTGCTCACCCCACTACCCAAGGGATTAGAGTCAATATTAAAAAGGAATTTTAAAATTAAAATGAATTAAAAAAAATACAGGTATATTTTTTGACACAGTTGAGTGGCATGCATGTACCATTTTTGCATCACTACAAATATCAGTGAAGAGAAAAGACAGAAAAGGATGACTAGAGCGAAGAGGAGAATGCCACGATGTTGTTAAGAGCAAAGCGACTGGTACGCTGAGCACCATAAATGCCTTCACAGCTAGAAAACGGACTTCACGTGTGGCTACGAGCGTCTCTGCAGCCAGAAGGAAAAGCGAAGCACAGGCAGGCCCAGGCGCCACGTGGTCATGAGGTGAGAAGAAAATAGTTGCTCTGGAGAAGGTTTCCAGACGCTGAAGATGGAGAGCCCAGAAGGTGCTGAGCGATGTAGTGGGCGAGAAGCAAAACAGTGGTGTTAGTCCGCTCAACAGGCATTTCTAGGCTGGGCACAGTCGGAGTCTATGCCAGGGGATGAAACAATGAGTGTGGCACAGTCCTGCCCCCACAGAGCTTCCAGCCCCGTTGCATTGCGGGTACCCGTGCTCTGCAGGTTGGTCAACGACAGCTGTGGGCATAAACCTTACCAGCAGTTCTGGCAAAAGAGGTTTTATTAGGAGCTGAAAGCATGTTGGTTGGTGTTGTAGCTCATCACTAGTCTTGTGTGATACTGACGTTTTGCTAGGTGCCTCTATGAAACTGGGAAGGAATTCATCCATTGGATCCTTTCGTATTTATTAGCGCTTACTTGTGCCAGCGACTGTGGGAAACACTGAGATGAGTATCAGAGGTCGTCAAGGCTTTCTAGAATCTCATAGGGCAGTGAAGGTGACACACACAAGCAAGTCAGTCAGAGTGGACTGTGGCAGGGCAATTACAGAGGCGTGGAAGGAGACTTCCAGAGGGAGGCAAGGAGGGGCAGCCAGGAAGAGAAGTTTGAGCTGGTTTCTGAGGGATCCGCAACAACCAGGGATGATCCTAAACCCTGATGCCTGTACTATGTGTCATTATAATTCACTAGAGGCCCAGTGCATGAAATTCATGCACTCAGTGGAGGGTAGGGGGGTCCTTTAGCTTGGCCTGCGCCCTCTCATAATCTGGGAACCCTCGGGGGATGTCTGAGTGCCAGCAGGAGTCAGACATCCTTAGCTGTACTCACCAGCCCTGAGCCCGGCTTCTGGTGCACTGATCCCCAGGTGGCAGCTCCTGCGTTGAGCATCTGCCCTCTGGTGGTCAGTGTGTGTCATAGCGACCGGTCATTCCACCGTTTCATTGATTTGCATACTAGCCTTTTATTATATAGGGTTGTAGTCCTCACAATAGTTCTGTGAAGGAGGTATATTATGGCTCCATTTTAAAGAGGAGAAAACTAAGGCACAGGAGAGTTAGGTACTGTGCCTGGATCACCTTGCAGGTAAATGATGTCAGGCAGTAGAGCCTCTCATTCTTTTCGTCTCCTTTGGGGAACCTCCCCTGAAGCCCTCAATGAGGCTGGGTTTCCTGGCTGTGCCTGTACTTTTCCTTCTTAGAACTTACGACATGTATTTATATGCTTATCTGTGCAGTCATTTATTTACTGTTTGTTTCTCCCTATAGACTGCAGTCTCCATTGGGGCAGAAACTGTGTGTGCATTTTCATACTATTTGATCCCTAATGCAAGAGTCTGGCTCACACAAGGCACTCAACAAATTTTCACTGAGTGAGTGGAGCCAGGAAAGGGCCTGCGCTATATGAAGACTGTGTGGTAGAAGCTTAAGGTGTCAGGGTGGTGGGGTTGGGACATACTTACATATCAGGCCATCGACATGGCCGTCTCTTTTGTTATTGTGGGCGTGGCTGAGTTGGCTGAGTGTGTCCCATGCACCAAGAGGCTTCCTGTTCAACTCCTGTCAGGGCACATGCCGGATTGTGGGCTCCATCTCCAGTAGGGGGTGATGCAGGAGCCAGCTAATCCATGTGTTTCCCTCTCCTTTCCTCTTTCTCTAAAAAAAAAATATTAAAAAAAATCAATAAAAGCATTATTTAATAAAATAAAATAAAATAAAATAAACCTCTGCCAGGGTTGCCCACCAGAAGGTAAGCTGTTTAGTTTTTGGGACAGAGACAAGAAACAGGGAAGGAGGTAGACAGTGACAGTTTGCATTCTTCGATAGCATTGACCTACCAGATGTTTCCTGAGTCGGGTTAGGGGCCAGACAGGCCTTTGTACCTCAATTTTCTTTTCCTCCCTGTTTCTGTAGGAGACAGAGGCAGAGAGGATCTCATGCTGGGAGGTGGCTGGTGACTTGCCTTCCTTTTGGGAATGTCCCTCACAGCTTAGGGTAGGAGTGGGAGGGGAGCAGTTCCCGCCTCTAGCTTTTCTCTGGCTGGTTGCCAGGCTGGCAGGAACCGGCTCAGTTCCTGGGGCTCAGTTCCTGTCCTGTGACACCATGTCACTCTTCTCTGCGTCCCAAGTGTCTGCTGCCTCCCAGTTTCTATTTCCAGGGAGGGTGGTGGCTGAGTCTATATTTGGTGGGATGTTCTGCTTCTCTTTGGCACATTTGACTCAAGGAAACAGCGTTAATTAGACAAGTTCAAGAGCCTGGAAACTGGCAAGTGGAGTTTCATGGCCTTTGCTACTTCTGTAGCCTCAAGGCTGCCAGGGATACGGTGGCTGCTTGGGGCTCCGTTCTTCCTGCCATTTGCATGATTCGGAGCTCAGCTTCTCCCAGGAAGAACTGGCTAAGGAAAGAACTCATTGTATGTTTTTTTGCTTTGAATTTTCCCGTTAGTCTTCGGAGTCAAATTATTTTATTTGTCCATTGAGTAAATGTTTATTGAGTGCCTACTAGTGTCTAGTAGTTATTATTAAGTAGAAAACTAGTTATTATTAAGTAGAAAAGGAGCAAAAGGGAGGCCAGACATTCTAAGCATGGCCGCCTGGGCAGCTTTACCAGGAAGCTACAACTTTACTCTCCCCTGGGAACCACCAGTCAGTTCCCTGCAGATCACTAGGGGGTGGACACATGTGCAGTAAAGTTTGGGGGATGTCGTGAAGGTGCCTATCAGTCTAACCTGGAAACAAAGATAATTGGCTGGAGGGGGTGGCGGGGACAGAGCCACTTCTAGTGAAAGGCTAAATTGGCTGTGTTCCTAGTTAAAATCCCCAAAGACATTCTCTCTCATTTTCGGTTCCTCTTCGTTTGTTCCTGCTTCCTTGCATTCTCCCATGTTCCTAGGAGCTGCGTGGTCCAGGGCCATGTGGACCCTACACACCATGGACTGATGGACTGCAGCTGGGAACACAAGCTAAGCTTGGTGCTGGTGCAAATATGGAATGGAAACTTTGGGCAACGGTGTTAATCCTAGTTCTGCTAAGGAGGAGGAGCCCTGAAGCAAGCACCACCTCCTTTGCCTGCCCAGGGCAGCAGAAACTGCCCAGGGTTCTAGCTTCCCCCCATCCTCGCTCACTGTTTGGGTTTAGGCTGTGAATCAATTTGCTGGCAAGTCACATTGCTTCTCTGGTGAGGGGATTCCTTATCTTTAAAATAGTGATTTCTGGGTTTGCTTGTCTTTCTAAAATGCATCTTTCAAATATCTGCCTCTCTCCTGCAGCCTGTGTTTCCTCTTTGAAGAGATGATCCTCACTGCCAGGGATCCTGGCCCGAGCCCTCCCAATCCCTTCCCTAAGCTCTCTCTGTGCCTCTGTCTTCAGCCTTAGCAACCTTTCCTGGTTTCCGACCTCTTTCCTCTTTACCAAGGACTGTGCTCATACCTGCTGGCACTACTGCCTCACACCTCACTCACCTTCAGCCTCTCCAGCTCAGCCTCTGCTCTTACTTCTCTGCTGAGATGGCTTTTAGGGTTATTACTATAATGATTACTACTCTATTCAGCTTCAAAAGGGGGGCTCTGGGGACAGGATGAGTCTCTCCCGACTGGGCAAATAGACACTTAATCCTATCACATGGCTCTTCGCCTCCAGCCTATAAGTTCTAAACACTTGCCTCTTTTACTCCCAGGGTGTCAGGAGGATGACAAGTTTGTAAATTGCCTTGAGTTCCTTGGGGAGAACTAGCAAGGGTATAGCATAAAAATCATTTTACACAAAGCTTTTGGAAAAATAGTCAGCGAATTGATTCACAGCCTCAACCATTGGGCTTTGATTATGAGCATCTCAGATGAAATCACATTTCTGCAAGAAGGTGATGCCTGCGTTAGGCTGCTAATTGTAATAAAAAGCTTAATTTGCACGTCTGTCTGTTTCTTACTGCACTGGGCTGGGAGTGGGGGGCAGCAGCCGGAGGCTATTCAGGGAGGCTCTGTAAGCCTGTCCTTGAGCTGGTGATGGGAAGATGACTGTTCTAGTGTTGAATAGTCAAAGCCTGACTGCTGGGTGCATTAGCTCCGAGCTATTCTGTTATTCAATAACACCATCGTTTTCCTGCCTACAGTGGCAACTGCATCCATCATTTACTCACTTATAGCTTCCTTTGGTTTTCTTTTATCTTCCTCCTTTCCTTCCTCCTTCTCTCATCTCTCTCTCTTCTTTAGTACCTTCTCTCCCTCCTTCCCATTTTTCTCCCTTCCTTTCTTTTATTCCTCATTTTTTTCCTCAAAAATTTTGATCATCTAATATACCAAACAGACGGGAGATACGGTGGTGAATGAGATAAACAAGATCCCCATCCATCATCCTGCAAACGATGATGGTTGACAAACAATGATACATGGAATTCTAACAAAGAGTTATTGTTTGTTCAAGCACTCATTCATTCATTCATTCATTCATTCAACAAATAATTACAGAGAGCTTACCATGAGCCAGGCAGTGTTTGGGGCACTTGGGATACATCAGTGAGCAGGTGTAGTGGGTTCTGATGGGCAAAATGCAGACTTCACTGAGATTGCAAAGTAGGAGACCTTGTCTCATCTAAGGCGTCAGGAGGGACCCCAGAGAAGAGACTCTTTGATTGAACCCTGCAAAGTAAGAAGAAATCAGGTTGGCAGAAGGGGCTGGGGAAGCAGTTCAGCTAGATGTGGAGGAAGCAGCTTGTGAGAAGGACAGAGAGAGGCCTGGTCAGTGTGGCTGGTGAGGTGCTTATGGCATGTGAGGTCACAGTGGCAAAAATGAGTCCTGAGAACCATGCAGGGCCATCTACGCCATGGTAGTGAGTTTGGGGTTCACTCGAGGGCATTGGAAGCACATTGAAGGGAGTAAGGACAATTTGGTCCAAGCTGTTCAGTAGAACTTTCTGTGATGATGGAAATTCTACTCTGGCCCATATGGTAGCAGCTAGCCAGTAAGGATTGCACACTTGAAATGTGACTAGTGTGACTGAGAAACCGAGTTTTACATTTTATTTAATTTAAATGTAAATAGCCGCATGTGGCTAGAGGCTGCCACACTGGACATTGCACATCTGCACTGGCTGCTGCTCATATCCGGAAATCTAATTTCTCTGGCACAGAGGAAATTAGATTCCTGGGGGCCCTTCTGCTCTTCTTACACCTTCCTAACCATGGTGCCTGGTGGAGGGGGAGAGAGAGAAACATTGATGGGTTGTCTCCTGTATGTGTCCCAACCAGGGATCGACCTACAACCTAGGTATGTGCCCAGACTGGGAATTGAACCTGCAGCCTTTCAGGATATAGGATGACACTCCAACCAGCTGAGCCATGTGGCCAGGGCAGTTTCTTACCAGTTTTTACGTGTGCTCCCCTCCCTCCTCAATGAGTCTTCACGCTCTGCAGGTGGGAACTGTGCTTGCCTTTTGTTTTTATCCCACAGCAGGCTCCATCGCCTGTGTTCACCGGACAATTATTTTTTCACTAGAGGCTCGATGCATGAAATTCATGCACAGGGGGTTTTCCCTCAGCCCGGCCTGCACCCTCTCTAATTTGGGACCCCTTGGGGGATGTCTGACTGCTGGTTTAAATCGGCAGTAGGACATCCCTCTTACAATCCAGAACTCTTCACCGTTCGCCTGCCTGATTGCCCCTAACTGTCTCTGCCTGCCTACCTGATTGCTACCTAACTGCCCTCCCCTGCTGGACTGATCACCACCAACTGCCCTCCCCTGCTGACCTTATTGCCCCCAACTATTCTCCCCTGCCGGCCTGATCGCCCCTAACTGCCTCTGCCTCAGCCCTTGCCACCATGGCTTTGTCTGGAAGGAAGGTAGGATGGTCAGAAGATGTCTGGTCAACCCATCCTGATTAGCATATTACCCTTTTATTAGTATAGATTGGTTGACTCTTGTTTTCCTTCATGGGTTGATGGTAGAATGCTCAAGGATGCAGGTACCATCTTGGACGCTGGCCTGTGAACCCCAGCTTCCTCCACAGGGGTCATGATAAGCCAGTGAGAAGCCAAACCACATGGCCAGTGGGAACCCTTCCAGACGCTCTTCTTGCCCATCCCTGGAACATGCCAGTGCAGCGAATGAAGTGAGGTGGAGGGGCTTTCTGCTTGCCCATGGAAAGGCCAGGTGTCGCCTCATGGACCTTGTCACCCTCCTGAAAAATGGCTTGGCCACTCTCCTGAAAGCCTTCTGGTGACACAGAGCTCCCTTTCCAGGCCTGTATTTTCTCCTGACAGCCAAGTCGCTTTCCCAGTGAGACTTTCAGTTTAAAAAATGATTGGAAAAGGGACTTATTTCCATGCTTATGTATGTGGCTCAGCTTGTGGCAAAAAAAGGATATGTTCTTATGGTAATTGCTCTCAATTGATTTGGGGATAATCGGTGATCCACCACCTTCTAGCTTCTCTCTACTATCAGAGCCACAGGCGGTGAAGTGCGTGCGCTGGGGGAGGGCCGTTTTTGGGCACAGGTCTGCCATGGGGACACGGTGCCCAGGGCTGGGCATCCTCTCTCTGGAAGTGCAGATGGTGTCACCCCATTGCCAGAGCAGAGATGGGAGACGTGGACCTGTAGTGAGGGAGCAGGGATCTTGTCCTGGCAGAGTCTTGGTTTTCACTTGGGGAATGTATCTTTCTAGAATAACAGATTCTCAAATATCAGCACTCATGTTTTCTCATGTCCCCTTTGGTGGTTGTCACCTGCAGTGACAGGCACTCATTACCACCTGAGGCTGTCCTCCCATTCCCAGGCCCTTCTGACTGTCGGAACACACCTCCCTGGGTTCAGATCTATCCCTCTGTCCCTTCCACTCTGGGATCCTGACCTTCTCCTTGGGAATCTGTAAACCCAGCCTGATTATCCCTCCTTCATGTGAACACGCCTGGGTGCTTGGTGGTAGTGACTCTTTCCTTCTCCAGATAGGCTCCCAGAACCCCTTGGAGGCTAAAGTATCAAACCCCTGGTCATCTTGGCCGGCGGTCCTTAGCTTCTCCCGAGTGGAGCACCCAGAGCTGACACCTCACCGACCACCAGGGGCCTCGGCAGAGCCACCTCCGCGCTCGTTGTCAGTGGTGCTCTCCTTCGCTCTCATGGCCCAGCAGAACCAAGGGGACTAGAGAGCTCCAAGCACAGCCCATGCCTGTTATGTGCAGTATTACGTCCTTGGGGAGTCGCTGTAAACACTGCATTAGCGAACACAGAGCCTCTGCTCCTGGGGAAATACGGGTCAGGTTCCTGTGAGCCTCTGCGCCCGACAGCACATGGCCTCGTGTTATGTGCATTTCTGTTTGAAGACAACTCTGCAGCATGTATTGCTGATTCATTGACATTGAACTCACAGCTAACGGTGCCGTGACTCATGCCTGAACCAAGTTTACGTAACACATGTGTTCTCTGTAAGACACATGGCTGCCTTCTTGTGCTGGGGGACACCAGGCAGCACTTCAGCACGAGGCCTGGGGACCATTTAAAACGGTGAAATCAGCCCTGACTGGTTTGGCTCAGTGGATAGAGCATCGGCCTGTGGACTCAAGGGTTCCGGGTTCAATTCCGGTCAAGGGCATGTACTTGGTTGCGGGCACATCCCCAGTAGGAGGTGTGCAGGAGGCAGCTGATCGATGTTTCCCTCTCATCGATGTTTCTAACTATCTCTCTCCCTTCCTCTCTGTAAAAAATCTATAAAATATATTAAAAATAAAATAAAATGGTGAAATCACCCACAGAAAGCACACAGGCAAAACCCATGGCACTGACTGGACAGGACAAAGGACACTCGTTTACAGCGAGAGCCGAGAGGAGGAGGAGGCAGAGCGTCACCTGTTCCCTGTCACCTGGTGCGTCGGGTCACTCTGCATGCCCGTGGATGAGTGTGAAAGCGCCTTGCGTGTTGATTTCGGGGTTGCATTTCAGTGAGTAGGTGATTTTGTAAATGTGGGGTCTGTGAATAATGAGGATCAGCTGTATCATGAGCACGAGGAGGAAACAGAAAACGGGGGGTTAGCATCATGCAGAGACAGAGGGAGGCAGTGCCGTGGCCAGGAACGGTATGAAACCCTGTGGGAGCGCGTATCGCAGGCGGGCCAAAGCCCCGTCCTGCCCACACGGCGAGTGTTGTTCCTCATTGTCTGCATCCTCCGAGGGTCTCAGCTTCGGAGGACATGCCTCTCTTCTGAGTGGGCACCGTCTGGCACGGCGTCTCACCCAGGTGGGCACTTGGGGTCGGGGGGATGGTCTCTGCTGGTTCAGAGCAGAGGGACGGAGGGAGAGAACCGAATGCGAAGGGATGGACTCGGGACCCGAGGAGCTCTTACCGTGAGGACACCGAGCTCGAGGTTAATTCAAAAACTAACGGAGGAGGCCGTGGACGGATGTGGAGGAGGAGCCTGAAGTGGCCGCAGCTACAGAAAGAGGATGAGAGGAGGGCAGGCTGTGCGTGGGGATGGGACCGTGAGAAGCAGGAGGCAGTGGTTTTCCATTTCCCGGGATGAGTTTTCCTCCTGAGAACATGAGGCCTCCCCTCTGAGGCAGAACGGCTGCTCTTACAGCCCCCGAGGCTGGGCAGGACTCGGGGCTCACTGTGCAGATGCACAGAGGCTCAGGGGGCAAGTCACTGCCCCAGGGAACAGATCAGTGATGGACCCAGGGCTCCCGCCCTTATCAACTTGACCCCGGGGGATGGCTTCAGTGAGTTTGGTGATGGCCAGAGAGAGGACACCGTCTTTTTTTTTTTAAATAAGAGGTTGGGAAAGTGGAAGAAGTAGAGAGAGCGTATAAAAGAGGACACGCCTTGCATGTTTTTTGATAATGTCAGTGTGATTCAGTTCAACTAGACACGTGTTGAGCCTCTGTGTGTCCTTCCTGCTGGAAAGAAGCGAATCGTCGGCTGGCCAGCGAGGGGGTCTGAGCGTGAAGACACCTGCCCATCAGCAGGAGCATGAGTTTGAGCTGAGATTGGGGGAAGGACAGCAAGGGCTCTGCGTGGCTGCTGACAGCCATGTGCCT
>PVJC01028466.1:0-12284 GCA_004026665.1 Murina feae
GGCAGAGGTGCAGGGGGCCCAGTGGGGTGGAGGTGCAGGGAGCCCAGTGGGGGGTGCAGGGGGCCCAGGGGGGCGGGCTGGGCAGCGTACAGGGGGCGGGCTGGCTGCATGCTGCCCATCCTGCCCCAGGCGCATGCCCGTGTCCACCAAGCCGGTGGAGGACGACGTGGACGTGGCCAGCGAGCGGCAGCGGGTGCTGCGGGGCGACGCGGACAACGACATGGTCAAGATCGAGAACCTGACCAAGGTGGGCGTGGGGCACGTGGGGCGGGGCCACGAGGGGAGCCGGGCGCTGCCTGTGGTGTGGAGGTGCAGCTTGGGGCGAGGCGCCAGGTGGTGGCCAGGCTGGCGTCGGCCCCTCTGAGCGGCGCCCTCGCCCGCCAGGTGTACAAGTCCCGGAGGATCGGCAGCATCCTGGCCGTGGACCGCCTGTGCCTGGGCGTGCGTCCCGGCGAGTGCTTCGGCCTCCTGGGCGTCAACGGCGCGGGCAAGACCAGCACCTTCAAGATGCTGACGGGCGACGAGAGCACGACGGGCGGCGAGGCCTTCGTCAACGGGCACAGGTGCCGCGGGGCTGGGCGGGCGTGGGGGTGCCCGGGGCTGGCGGCGCCCGTGCTGACGGCCTGCGTCCCCAGCGTGCTCAGGGAGCTGCTCCAGGTGCAGCAGAGCCTGGGGTACTGCCCGCAGTTCGACGCCCTGTTCGACGAGCTCACGGCCCGGGAGCACCTGCAGCTGTACACGCGGCTGCGCGGCATCCCCTGGAAGGACGAGGCCCAGGTGGGGCGCCTGGGGGTGTTGGGGGGGGCCCGGCGGGGAGCGGGCTCTGATGGCTCCTCGCGCCCCAGGTGGTGAAGTGGGCCCTGGACAAGCTGGAGCTGACCAAGTACGCGGACAAGCCGGCCGGCACCTACAGCGGCGGCAACAAGCGGAAGCTGTCCACCGCCATCGCCCTCATCGGGTTCCCTGCCTTCGTCTTCCTGGTGAGCCGGGGGCCCGGGGGCCCTGCCTGTGTGAGCCCAGGAGGGAGGGGCAGGTGGGGGTGCAGCCGCTAAGCCTGGTGCCCCCCAGGACGAGCCCACCACAGGCATGGACCCCAAGGCCCGGCGCTTCCTCTGGAACCTCATCCTGGACCTCATCAAGACGGGGCGCTCCGTGGTGCTGACCTCGCACAGGTGTGGCCCCCTCCTGCCCGCCCTCCGCCCTCTGCCCGCCTGCCCGTCCCACCCTCGGCCCTGTGCCAGCCTGTGCCCCTCGCCCGCAGCATGGAGGAGTGCGAGGCGCTGTGCACGCGGCTGGCCATCATGGTGAACGGGCGGCTGCGCTGTCTGGGCAGCATCCAGCACCTGAAGAACCGGTGAGTGAATGGCAGCGGCAGGAAGAGGGGTGCAAGCGGGGCCGTGGGGTGAAGGCGAGGGCCGTGTGGTGCAGGTGGGGGCCGTGGGGTGCAGGCGGGGGCCGGGGGGTACAGGTGGGGCTGTGGGGTGCAGGCAGGGGCTGCGGGGTGTAGGCAGCAGGCTGTGGGGTGCCGGTGGGGGCTTTGGGGTGCAGGTGGGGACCATGGGGTGCAGGCGGGGCCTTGGGGTACAGGCAGCAGGCTGTGGGGTGCAGGCAGGGCCATGGGGGTGGGGTAGGGGTGGCTTCTCTGGGCAGTGGGCTCGGTCCTTGGCCCGTCCGGCAGGTTCGGGGACGGCTACATGATCACTGTGAGGACCAAGAGTGGCCAGAACGTGAAGGACGTGGTGCGGTTCTTCAACCGGAACTTCCCAGAGGCTGTGCTCAAGGTGGGAGGACCCCGGGGGGGTGAGCCGGGGGGGGGGGGGGGGGCACGGCCAACGCGACCTCTGACCTCCCGACCTCCGCGCCCAGGAGCGGCACCACACCAAGGTGCAGTACCAGCTGAAGTCGGAGCGCATCTCGCTGGCCCAGGTGTTCAGCAAGATGGAGCAGGTGGTGGGCGTGCTGGGCATCGAGGACTACTCGGTCAGCCAGACCACTCTGGACAACGTGAGTGCCCGGGCCTGGGCGCCGGCCGGCCCGCCCTCCCCCCACCCACCGCCTGCCCGCCCCCTCTCTGCCCGCCAGGTGTTCGTGAACTTTGCCAAGAAGCAGAGCGACAACTTGGAGCAGCAGGAGACAGAGCTGCCCTCGGCCCTGCAGTCCCCGCTGGGCCGCCTGCTCAGCCTGTTCCGGCGCCGGCCCGCCCCCACCGAGCTGCGGGCGCTGGTGGCCGATGAGCCTGAGGACCTGGACACGGAGGACGAGGGCCTCATCAGCTTCGAGGAGGAACGGGTGAGCCGGCCTGAGGGTGAGGGCAGCCGGCTGCCGAGGCTGCGGACAGGGGCCAGTGGGCACGGGGCTGGACCCGGCGCTCAGGACAGAGTGCACCTGGCAGGGTGCACGGGCGGAGCTGACAGGTCCCCTGCAGACCCTCGAGACCCGGAGGTTGGAGGGGCCTCGGTGATGGCGGAGCGGGGGTGGGGCCACCAGACTGCGCAGAGGCCGCACCCCCTGGGAGAGGGTGGGGAGGAGCAGCGCCGGGAGGGGGACAGCAAGCCCAGTCCAGGGTCCTGGGGTCGGGCACTGCTGGGTGCCGGGTGCCGCCCGAACCTGCCCGTCCGCTGTCTGCCCGTCTGCCAGGCCCAGCTCTCCTTCAACACGGACACACTCTGCTGACCACCAGGCACCAGCTCAGGACACGCCGGAGGGGACAGAACTCAGGAGGGAACAGGACTGGGCCTGGTGCCCGCCCAGCAGGCCCTGGAGTGGGAGGTCCAGGACCAAGGGCTTCAGGCCCCTCCAGCCCCTGCCCTGGGCCAGGGCTGCCCTCCCCTCATTGTGCCAAAGGCTGGCCCGGCCCTGGGCTGACACCCTCACCCCGCTCTGCCTTAAAGCCTTGGGCCAGAGCCCTGGCTCTGCCCCGCCCAGCTCTGCCCGCCACCCCTCCCCCCACCCCGGGGCCACTGGGGTGACAGGGCTGCCAGGGCCCCACCCCTCCTGGACCCGATTCTTCCTTACAACGGTGGTAATCCTGGCCCCGAGCACCTGTTCGTTCTGCTTCAGGAAGGGGGCCAGGACCTGCTTTCGTGCTGGGAAGTCACCCCTGTGGACCAGGCAGAGGCTGCCTCGGGGCGGAGGGCTGGGTACCAGGGATGGCGAAGCCAGCCCCGCTGGCCAGGAGAGGACAGAGGACCCCCGCCTGACCCCAGCTGCCACTGCTCCCCACCCAGCTGCCCGCCTGCCCGCCTGGAAGCCGGACCTGTACATAGCGCACAGATGTTTGTTTTAATAAACAGAAAAGTTCACAGGAGTGTTGTGTGCTGGGGTCACGGGGCCCCTGATGGCAGGCTTGTCTGCATCTTCCACCCCCTACACTCTGACACTGCAGATGGGGAGACTGAGGCAGGGGCTGTCCGTCACCCCCCAGCAGCCCTCAGCCTGGGCTCGGCACCCAAGACGATGGGGTTTTCATGCCTGAGCCTCGGGGCAGGCCCGGCCTGGGCCTCCTGTGCTCCCTGCGCCCTCACCCGCTGCCCCCTGGGCCTGTGGGGGGTGCTGGGCTCTCCATCTCCTCTGGCCTGGGAGGGCTTCCAGGGGGAGGGGATCTGAAGGCCGAGACCCAAGTCCAGGTAGGAGCGTGTGCAAAGGCTGGAGACGGGGTCACAAGGTGCTTCCAGGCCTGGCCCTCCAGCCCGGCCATGGTCAGTCTTCCTCCTCAGATTCTTCGGGGACACAGGACCCCCGAGGAGGGCAGGGGGTGAATGGCCAGCTCACGCCTCTCACGGAGCTGCAAAGCGCCATGTCCACCATTCTCTGCACCTTCCTCCCACAGAGCACCTCCGCTTTCTGCACCAGCCCCTATGGCCTCCCTCGTGGATTTTGAAGTCGGGCTCATTCCTTACGTCATCCTGTAGAACTTACTGGGGCAAAACGCTCGCGACAGCGCGTCCACCGTGTGCGGCCACAGCGCTCACCTTTCTCGTGCTCCAGGCCCGGGCTCGGCCGTGGGAGCCCTCGCCAGCGGCTTTGTCCTTCGGCGTGTCCCAGTTCCTGTCACTCTCGCTGTGACCAGTCCCCGTCTGGACACAACCGCTTCTCCAAGGAGCTCTGGCTCCTGAGGGCGTCTTGTTTGCTGCCCCTGCCTGGGCTCTGGCCCTGCTCCAAGCTACGCCCCTGGACCGCTGCTTCCGAGCCCTCTCTGTGGGCGGAGCTAGGAAGCATCTGCTGAGGGCCCGTGCCACCCAGTGTGGGCCCCTCCCCACCCCCCACACCCCGTCCTCCCCATCCTCCCAGAGAAGCCACTGGAATGCTGCTGGGAAGGGCCCTGGGGGCTCGGGACCGGCTTTATTATTATTATTGATCTCAGAGAGGAAGGCAGAGGGAGAGGAAGAGATAGGAACGTCCATGATGAGAATCATGGTTCACCTGCCTCCTGCACACTCCACACTGGGGATGGAGCCCACAACCGGGGCTTGTGCCCTGATGGGGAATCGAACCCTGGCCTCCTGGTTCATAGGTCAACGCTCTCCCATGAGCCATGCCGGCCGGTCCAGCAACACACTCTTTACCGGGAATCGAACCCGAGACCCTTTGGTACTTGGGTGGCGCTCTAACCATTGAGCTCTCTGGCCAGAGCCAAACCTTCCCTTTTTGCCAGGACAGCCGTGACCTCACCTTAACGCAATCCCTTTTTCAAAGACCCTCATCTCCAATGCAGTTGCAGCCGAGGTGCTGGGGGCTCGGGTTCAGTGCTTGACCTTAGGGGCAGCGCCCAGCTCTGAGCCCCGCGGACATGCCCCCCCCCCCCTGTGTTCACGAGGACACCTTGGGCTCCCTCCCAGGCGGGGGCACCGGCCCAGGCTGCTGACACGGTGTCCCGAGGTGTCACACCAGAGCGTGTGACCGCCACGCGCCGGCGGCTGCGGCCCTGACCTGGTTCTGGTCGGTCTGCGGTGTGAGCTCGCTGCTCCTCTGACAGGTGCATGAGGGCGTTTCATTCTCACAGGACGGGGGAAGTGGGGGGGCGCGCAGGCGCAGAGGCCTCAACGGGGCTCCAGGGCCGGGGTTGGGGGGGCAGAAAACACAGGGCAGCCCCCACGTCTCCCCCGGCGGGGGGAGGGGAGGCCCCGGGAAGCCGACACCAAGCTCCCCAGTGTGTCCAGGTGGGAAGGGCCCCCAGACCTGAGTCCCAGGAGGGACTGTGGCCCTGGGAAGGTACAGTCAGGACAGATCCCACTCGCGGCCACTGGGTGGCGCTGGCTGTCCCCCCACGGGGAGTCGGTGAGTGCAGTAGGCCACCCTTTAGGGCAGGTGGGGTGGCAGCTCCCCAGACCCCCGGCTGAGCGTGGGGAGGGGGGCCTACCCCACAGGTCAGGGGCTATGGCTTCAAACTGCCCTGGCTGCTGGGTGGGGTCAGCCGGGTGGACACTGAGCTAGGCTGGTCTCCCCAGGCTCAGCTGGGACGTGGGCCCACCTGGGCAGGAGGGTCTGCCTGATGGAGCTCAGTGGGGGGAGGAGGCACCCTTTCTAGGGGGCTGACCCTCTTGTAAGGCAGGCAGATGGGGACACTGAGGCTGGGGCCAGGCTGACCATTTCTCCTTCCCACTCCCAACTTTCTGGGCTGAGGGGCCCCGACTGACACAGGGATGTTCACGGGGGGGGGGGGGGGGGGGGACGAAGATACAGAGCTGCCCCTCCCAGGCTGACGTCCCTCTTTCGGGGCCTCTCAGTCCACCGGTCATGGCCTCCACCTCCCGCCCCCCATGCCGCCTGCCCAGGACCAGCCCTCCACCCAGCTCCTCCCAGGCCACACCCTCGCGCTGGGACACAGCCCACCAGCGCCAGCGCCAGCCCCCTCCGCCTCCTAGGTGACTCAGGGGGCGGGCCCTGGGCCGGGCGGGCCAGGAACCTTAAGGAGCTCCCCAGGACCCGCCCAGCACCCAGCACTGTGGCTCCCACCATGGCTGAGACTGCCAAGCTCCAGCTCTTCGTCAAGGTGCCTGGGGGCGGCTGGGGCGGGGGCTTGGGAGGGGGTGCTCTGTGGGCGGCACTGTCTCGGGGAGGGGGGTTGAAGGGTGGGTCTCCGTGGCAGTGTCTGCGTCCCTTCCCCCGGGGTGAGTGGGCTCAGGCAGCCCCTATGGGGGCTGAATAAAATGGGGTTAGCCTGAGGGGAGAAGGCCTGTGAGTCCCCCACACCCCCCGAAAAAGGGGTAGGGGTGGCCCTGTCCCAACACCCACCCGGGCTCCTGGGCCAGGCCAGCCCCTCAGCAGAGACGTGCCAACCAGGTGGCCAGTGGCCAGGCCGAGGGGAGCTCGGGATCAGTGCTGTGGGGGGGGAGGGGGGCGGGCAGCCCACTGTTGCCCAGGCCTCGGTGTCTACGCGGAGCTGTCAGGCCTCGGCCCCCTCCCTCTTTCGGGGCACCAGGCGGCTGGTGCTGCAGCCTCAGTGCCCAGCTGTCTGTGAATCATTCTGAAACCAGCTCCCTCGTCCGACCCCACCCTGAGACCAGCCTGTGGGGCCAGAGCCCCGGGCCTGGCCTCTACCAGGCTCTTCAGATAAGGGCTGAGGGCCAGGCCCCAGAGCCAGTCCCACCCCTGCCCCGTGCCTGCTCCCAGCCTCCAGGCTCCCAGCAGCTCTGGGGCCCTCCCTTCTCCCAGGGACCACGTCAAGGGCCCTCACCGGCCATTCGCCGAGCTCTGGCAGCAGGAGGCTGGGTCCCACCCGCCTGGGGGCAGGGCTCCTGGTCAGCTCCCTGCCCTGACGCCCCTCCACCCGCACAGGCGAGCGAGGACGGGGAGAGCGTGGGCCACTGCCCCTCCTGCCAGAGGCTCTTCATGATCCTGCTCCTCAAGGGTGTGCCCTTCACTCTCACCACGGTGGACACCCGCAGGTGAGCCCCGCCCCAGGGACCCCTCTAGGTGCTGCCCCTGGGCCACTACCCCACGCCGCGCCCTGTGCCCCAGGTCCCTGGACGTGCTGAAGGACTTCGCGCCCGGCTCCCAGCTGCCCATCCTGCTCTACGATGGTGACGCCAAGACGGACACGCTGCACATCGAGGAGTTTCTGGAGGAAACATTGGGGCCGCCTGAGTGAGAATCCCGGCTCAGCAGGAGGGGCAACAAGGGGGTGTCCAGGAGGGGCAACCACAGGACAGAGCTGGGGTGGGCGCTGTGGGGCTGTGCGGGGGGGCACTGCAAGGGTCTGACCCGCCCCCTCCCCCCTCCCAGGTTCCCCAGCCTGGCACCGCGCTACCGGGCATCCGCCACAGCGGGCAACGACGTCTTCCACAAGTTCTCTGCCTTCATCAAGAACCCGGTGGCGGAGCAGGACGACGGTGAGAAGGGTCAGGAGCCTTGGCGAGGGTCCAGGGAGGCACCTCCCAGGCCAGGTCCTCACCCCGCACGCCTGCACCCCCAGCCTTGTACCAGCAGCTGCTCCGCGCCCTCGCCAGGCTGGACGGCTACCTGCGCGCCCCCCTGGAGGACGAGCTGGCCCGGGAGCCGCGACTGCGCGAGTCCGGCCGCCGCTTCCTGGACGGGGACCAGCTCACGCTGGCCGACTGCGGCCTGCTGCCCAAGCTGCACATCGTGGACGTGAGTGCGACGCGGGCGCCGAGGGTGCGGGCGGGAGAGCTGCGCCCGGAGGAGGCCCTGACCGCCTGGCGCCCGCCTCACCCGCAGACGGTGTGCGCGCACTTCCGCGGGGCCCCCATCCCCGCCCAGCTGCCTGGCGTCCGCCGCTACCTGGACAGCGCGCTGCAGGAGAAGGAGTTCAAGTACACGTGTCCGCACAGCGCCGAGATCCTGGCGGCCTACGCGCCCGTCGTGCACCCCCGCTAGTGCCCCTGCCCCTGCCCCTGCCGCCACCTCCGCCCCCTCCGCAGCCCCGTAAAGCCACCTCGGCTCCAGTGAGCACGTGTCCGCACACCCCAGGGACCAGAGGGCTGAGGTTTTGCCTCGCCTGCGCCCCCACTGCGGGCTGCTCAGATGACAGCCCAGAGTGACAGGGCAGAGCCTGGGGCGCGGGGTACAGCCCATCCCCCATCCACCCAGGATGACGGGACTGGATTGGGCTCCCAAACCAGTCAGGCGGGGGCGGAGCAGCGGGATGGCCGAGGAGGGTGGGGAGCACCTAAGGGCTCCCAGCCAGTGGGTGGGGTGGCCCACATTCCTCAGCCCCACCCCCCCATCTCTCGTAGGACCTGCTATGGGGTCCTCGGGGCCATGCCTGGCTTGGTGGGGGAAGAGGGGTGTGCCCCAGGGTGGCAGCCAGGAGCGGGGGGCATGCCGGGTCCCTCTCCCCGAGCCAGCCCCCAAGAGTCGAGCCTCGAAGTGACCAGCGCAGTGACCTGCTGTTTATTGGACGGGGAAGGGGCGCCAGGAGCAGGCTTGCTCCTGTGGCGGAGGTGGTGGGGGACCTGGGAGGCTGCCCCTCTTCTCACCGGCCAACTCCTGGTGGGACCCCACTCTCTGCAGCAGGGTCAGAGGTCGTCAAAATCGACACCACTGGCTGGTTTCTTACTGGGAGAGAGGAGGGGCTGACGTTACCTTGCGGGGTGCAGAGGGAAGGGCTGGACCCTGGCACAAGAGGGAGGGGCAGGGGGCGTCACCTTTTGAAGCCGGGGTTGATGAGCGACTCCCCAGGGCACCGCCTCCGGACCCCAGGTCCCGGGCAGCCTCTCTGGGAATCGGGGTCTGGGGAAGGCAGGATGGAGGGGCCTGAGTACAGTGGGGCCCCAGGGCCACCACGCCCTCCCCACGGGGACAGCGCCTCTCTCCGCAGCTTGAGGTTTGTCCTGGGGAAAACGAGTCGCAGAGGAACGAGCACAGCCCCACCCAAGGCCCGGGAGGGAGGCCTCACCTGGTAAGAACTGCGGAGGCCCCGCCGGCCGCGGGCTCTTCCTGGGGCTGGCGGCGGCCGTCTCCTCTGCAGCTGCGAGGGGAGGGGAAGCCAGGCATGGAGGCACCGGCAGGGGGAGCCCAGGAGGCCGTGGGGTGACGCGCCCGCGCCATCCTACCTGCCAGCTGCCGCTCCAAGCTGCACACCCGCTCCGCCAGGCCCAGCGTCAGCGCCTGCAGCCTGGGGGCCGCCTCTGGGCCGGGCACTTTGGAGAGGTCAAGGTCCAGCCCGGGGGGCCCGCCCGAGAGGGTCAGGGACGCCCCGTCCTCCTGCAGAGTGACCGCCGGGGCTCGCCGCTGCAGGGCCGCCCTGGGGAGGGCGGGGGCTCAGTGCTGGGGCCGGACCCACGGCCGCCCGCCCGCCCGCCCCGCCGGCCGAGGCTCACCTGAGCCGGGGAGCGATGTCCTCCGCCGCGCTCAGGCCAAGGCGGGCTTCCTGGGGGTGGGGTGGGGTCACCGTCTGCGCGAGGCCGGTCACCCCGAACCTGCCCGACCCCGAGCCACCCCGGATCCCAGGCCGATCCCGGGGCGACAGCCTCCTCGGAGCGTCCAGGAAAGGCGCCCGGACGCTCGGGGACCCACACCGCCCTCCGCGCCGCGGGAGCCCCGTTACCCACGAGGGCCGCCAGGCTGTCGGGCGGGAAGCGCGCGCTCCACAGCTCCGCCGCGTCCGTCACGCTGCCGGGGGAGGGGAGGGGACTGTCAGCGGCCCCGCCGCCGCGCCGCCCGCGCCCATCGCCCCGCAGGCCCCGACACTCACCAGAGGCGGAAGCAGCCCGCGCCCTCGGCCCCGCCGCCCTCCTCCTCGCAGTAGCACACGAAGCGCGGGGGCCCCGGGCCCGGCGGTAACGTGCACAGCGAGGCCCACAGCGGCGGCCGCGCAGACATGCTCCCTCCCGGGCCGGGGCGCGGGTTGCCGGCTCAGTCGCCTGCGCGGGCCAGAGGCAGGGGCGGGGCCTACGCTGGTGGGCGTGGCCAGACCAAGGCAGGCGGAGCTTAGGGCTCGGAGTGGCGTTCTCTGGGCGGGGCTTAATTGCGAGGCGGGGCTATCTCCGGGGTGGGGATAGGGGCGGAGCTTGAAATTCGGGGCGGTGCTTAGTCACGAGGCGGAGACGAGGGGCGGGGTTACATTAGGGGCGAGACTACGTCCTGGGGGCGGAGCTTAGTGCGCGGGGCGTGGCTTCCGGGTGGCCTCCCTCCCCCCTTCCCCGCTCGCCCGCCTTCCCGGTGACCCCGGGGTCCCGCCTTCGCGTGCAGACCCCCGCCCCGGCCCAGCCCCTGTGCCTCTCCGCCCCTTGCTGGTCCCGGCGGCCTCGCCGTGGCCTCCACGCCCAGTCTCGCCCTCCCGGAGGCATTTAGATGCAAACCACGAAGCTTCCAATGCTGAGCACCCGAAATACAGACGTGAATAAAGTGCGTTAACCAGCGCCCAGAGCTTCGCGCTCACGCTCATCCACTCCTCCCTGCGCCACTGAGCCCAGGGGCCCCACCAGGGCGCCGGCCAGCAGCCAGCGCTGCCCAGGCCCCCAGCCCGCCGCCCCCATCAGGGAGCCCTGCCCGCCTCTGTTCCCGGCTGCTACCCTGTCTCACCGGGCTGAACTGCCCGTCCTCGACACCCTTGGTGCAGGTCACGTCCATCTGCTGGCAGCCACGGTGGGGCCTGGAGAGGAGTGGCTCCAGCCCTGCCCACCATGCCCAGGAGGCCGCTGGATCTGATGCAAATGGCCACCACATGGAGAGCCGGCTGAGTCCTAATGGCCTGCAGCCCGGCAGGAGGGGGCCTGGGTCCCGTCCTCTTGTGTCAGGGGCCCCTCGGTTCCTGCCGGCTCATATCCGACCTCACACTGCCCAGGTCTAAGGCCCGGCCCAGGCGGGGCACGTGGGGTCACTCACGTGGAGTACCCCAACTTGAGGGCCAAGTAGCCACTGGCCGTAGGGGTCACGGTGACCACGGGCATCTTCATGCTGTCCTGGGCGTCCAGGAAGCCTGGGTCACTCGACATCACCCTAGTGGTGTACCCGACGCCCTGGGACTGTAGGGAGGGTCCCAGGAGAGACACAGGCATCCCCCTGTCCCAGTGCACCCTGACCTAGTGTGAGGGCAGCCGACCCGTCCCAACTCCAGGGCCTGAGGAATTTAGGGGCCTGCTGCCTTGGGCCTCAAACGGTGGGGGCTGGGTCAGCCCAGCCTGGCCACACCGTCTCTGATCCAGGCCCAGCTCCTATGGGGATGGGAGAGAGCCCCATCCCATGGGGTGTGGGGAGAGGGCGTCCCTGAGGAGGGGCTCCACCTGGCTGGCATCCAAGTCGGCCTGGACTTGGGCCCGGGGACCTGGGCCTGGCCTGGGGGCACCCCGCACAGGGCGAGCAGGGAACAGGGCCTTTATACCCAGGAGATGTCCTGGGCCACGGGCTGACCCCCTGGCAGACCCAGTGAGATAGGTCGAGGTCAGGTTTTGGCAGCGAGGGCTCGGGCCCACTTCCGGCGCTTCCTCCCGGGGAGTGGCCAGATGCCCTGCGGCAGGGCAGGTAGGGTCCTGGTAGGCCCTCTGGGGTGTTGGCCCCCGTCTTCAGCTCAGGCACAGCCCCAACTCCCCTCCTCCAAGAAGCTCACCCTCACCTCTGAGCCTCACAGCCCTGGGTGCCCGTGCAGGGTCCACTGAGCTCTGCCCGGCTGGACCTGTGGGCAGGCTGGACGCTGCTGCACATGTGGGCAAGGAGGGCCCAGGACAGGGGCCTGAATGCACTCCCAGCCAGGAATCTGGGTGAAGCAAGTGCGAGGGGCAGGCTGGGCGGGGACCACACTCTTGTGGGGACCAGGGGTCTGGGGCCTGGCGGACAGGCAGGGCTGTGTGCTCTGAGGCCCATGGGGGTGGGGGGGCAGGAGCTTGCGGGCACTCAGGCAGCCAGAGGGATGTGAAGGTGCCGGTCTCAGCCCACTTGGTCATCTGCCCCCGTGGGGGGAGAGGAGGAGACTCCAGCCCCCTCCCTCCTGGTCCCTGGAAATCTCCTTTCTGCCCCATCCCAGTGCTCATCCTGCGCCTTCAAACTGCCAACTCGAGCTGCCCTGGCCTGGGGCCTCGGGCTGGGCTGCGGGCACTTCCCTGGAGCTGTGCTGACCTCTGACCTACCCCCCCACCCCGCCCCTCAGGACGCCCTGCAGAGCAGAGCAGGTGCAGGAGGTCAGGATCCCAGGGAGCAGGCCCAGGGCGGCAACAGAGGACCGACTACAGGACAGACAGACAGACAGGAGCCAGGCTGCCGAGTTGCTTCTACATTTTATTCTCGGAGGCAGGATAAAGCCGAGGTGGCAGGAGTGGCGGCTGGGGAGCCGGGGCTGGGGACTCGGGGGTCACAGAGAGGATGGAGCAGGGCGGGCGGCCAGGTCC
>PVJC01028466.1:12384-22636 GCA_004026665.1 Murina feae
GGGGCAGGGCGGGGCCGGCGGGACTGGCTCCCAGGTGGGTCCCGGGTTCTCTCCCCCAAGTCGGGGGCAGGTCCAGGCTCGCCAACCTGGGAGGAGAGGCCCTCAGCCTGCTCGGCTGGGGGTCACCCAAGTGCGTCCCCAGGCCTCAGGGGCCCCACTCACGGAGACTTATGTAGCTGTAGCAGCCGGGGGGGTCCGCTGGCCTCAGCAGCAGGCTCCGGGTCTTACACTGGTCTTTGCTGCGGGCAGGTCACCTTCTGTCAGGGTCAAGTGTGGGGGGGTCCCTAGACGGCAGCCAGGGGCAGGCTGGGCCCTGTGGGGAGCACTCAGCCCCGACACCACCACCCCCCACAGTGTCCCACCTGAAGAAGGTGATGGTGAGGCTGAGGACATCGGCCCCATCCTGGGGTGGAGCAGGGGCCACCATGGCCAAACACATGAACAGGGCTGCCTTATTCTCCCGGATCCAGCTCGAGTTGGAGGCGAGGCTTGAGGAGAACCAGTGCCCCAGGAACTGCGGGGAACGGCCCCTGCCCGATCAGCCGGGACCCTGTCGGGCCCATGAGGGCGGGTACCCTGCCCCTCCATGTCTCGTGTCCAGTTTGCCCCGCCTCAGGGCAGGCCTGGTCCAGCCTCCTCTGCCCAACCCTGCCCAGCCCAGCTCCTCGCTGGAGCTGGCAGCAAAGGGTGCTGAGCAGTTTCGGGGAGGTGGGTGCTGGGGGTTGGCCACTGGGTGTCTGCGACACTGGACACGCCGGGGAAGGGATGCAGGGTGGGCGGGAGGACCAGGACCACCATGTCCATGGGTGTCTGTGCGCCATCCCGTGCGCCATCCCGTGCGCCATCCCTGCCTGCGTGCTCCCGCCCAGGCATGTGTCCCAGATCCGTCCTGGGCCCCGGGTGTGGAACCCGTGCTGGCTTCCCTGAGCGCCCCCAGCTCCGAGGGGTGACCATTTGGATGGCGTAGGCAGGCAGGTGGCCGGCGTGTCTACGTGTGCGGGTGACACTTCCCTGCGGGTGGGGGACACCCATCTCTTCCCCGGGGAGACAGCCAGGGCAGAGGCACCCCCTTCCCTCGACAGGGCCCTGTCCCACCTTGGGGACCGGGCAGGGGAACGCCTCACCTTGTCCTTTTGGAAGTCGGGCTGCACGGAGGCCCGGACCTGGGCCGGGGTCTGCAGGACCCCCAGGACCCCCAGCAGGACCAGCGCCAGCCACAGCGTGCATGGAGCTGCCATTCTCCCGGCTGAGCGGCGTCCGGAGCCTGGTGCTGAGCGGGGGAGGCCGGCAGGACGGGCAGGAGCCGCGGGAGACCCCTATTTATGGGCCTGGCTTGGCCTCCACCCAGGGCCAAGGACAGCCCACGAGGCGCATGACGCCGGGGCGAGCAGGATTTGGTGACAAGCCCAGCGGCCGCTCGCCCCCCGCCGGCTTCTTATGTAAGAGACTCTGATCCGACAGGCCCTGCCCTGCCCTGGGGGGCTGGGGTGCAGGCAGAGGCCCCTCAGCGCCAGTCCCTCCTCCAGAGCCAGAATCTGCCCTGTAGCCCGGATGGGGGCAGGGGACGTGGCCTGGGCCTGCCCTGCCCCTGGGGCTCTGGCCACTGCCCACCTGGGTGTGGGATGTGCTGGACATTGGGGTGAGGTGCCGGGTCCTGGGACTGCCTCCTCTCACAGGGCAACACCGAGGGTGAGGGTGGCCGCTCCCAGCCCCGGAAAAGCCAGATGTTGGCCGCTGAGGAGGGGCCCAGTGCGGGGGGCGGGGGAGAGAGGACCCCAAGGGCAGCCCAAGGGGCTTGTGAGCTCATCAGCGGCCAAGCAGAGATGAGGATGCCATTTCCCTGAGAGTGGCACCCGCTCGCCTGCTGCTCTGGACACTGGGGTGCAAGGAGCTGGCCTGGTCCTCGGGAGGGTCCCCAGGCCAGCCCCAGGCCAACCCGCCTCTGCCAGGGCCCGGGGGATCGGGGGCAGGTCCAGCCCCAAGTAGCGTCCCTCAGCTGGGCCGGCCCTGCAGGTCCCGTGGTCTCTGTCCCTGGCGGCTTCTTGCTGGCTGTGCAGGGTCCTGGCTGTGCAGGGTCCGCTGGCCTTGGGTGGGACAGGCAGTGTCTTTGCAGAAGCCTAGGGACTGACTTCAAAAGACACAGGCTCGGCCCTCGGGACTGTAAAACCGGATGGACAGCACCAGGCGGCTGACACTCGTTTGACCAGTTTGAGGTCCTTGTGGATGGGCTGTGCGTACAGAGACCTCCCCCGCCCCCCGCCCGCATCATGCTCTGCTCTCCTCCGCCCCCTTCTAACACCCGTGCCGGCCCTGCCGTGCGGTCCGCTGGTTGGGTGCTGTCCTAAGGTTGCCGGTTTGATTCCCTGTCAGGGAGGTCGGGGTTGTGCTCTCACAGCCATATTTCTCGCTCTCCTGCTCCCTTCCTCTCTAAGAATCAATAAAAAGTCGTTAAAAAGACAAAACAGAAACCCCTGCCTGTGTCCGGCTGTGGAGACGGTCTTTGGGACGGAGCCCCTTCTGCTCAGGTTGCCGGCCCTCACATAACCCGTCTCCCTCACACCGCACCTGCCTCCCCGGTGCTGGCATTTGAAGCGGCAAGGAGCCAACTCTGGGGTCAGCATTGCAAGGACAGGCCCACCTCTGTGGTCCCGAGGGCCCCGCCAGGCGGGGAGGGGGCCCCACCCGCAGGGGGTTAAGTGAGGGCAACATCGCCGGGACCTGGAGCTGGGTGCTGGGGCAGCCGCCATCCACCCCATGGTCCCCTGGTGTTCATGCCAGCTCCTCCGGGCACCCAGCGCTTATGTCTGCTGAGGGAGGGGCGAGGGGACAGATGGGGCGACAAGGACGGCTCAGCCAGGGCCAGGCCACGGGGACAGCTGTGCCTGGACGAGGGAGGGAGGGGGTGGGCAGCAGCAGGGGCTCACTGTCCAGGGTGGGCCTCCCCGCCCCCCGAGGCCTGGCTCCCATAGCTGGCCTCCATCCTGCTGCCCACAGCTGGCCCTTCGGCCCCCAGAGCCTGGGCATCAGGCAGGGGTGGGGCCGAGATCTGGGTGGGCTCCTGGCTGGAGGGACGGGGTAGCAGGCAAGGAGCTGACGGCTGGGGGCGCTGTCCTGCTTGGGCCCGGCCGGACACAGGAGCGCTGCCAGATGGTGACAGGCGGCTCTGCAACGGCCCCTCTGCCACCCAGATGGGGAAATGTTGAGGGGGGGGGTCCCTGGTTCATGTGCCCCCTCCCTCTCCCCAGAAACAAGCAGGTCGACCAGGATCAGGGCTCTGAGCATCTGCATCTGCAAAACCATCCCTGGACGGTGAGGTGGGCAAGCTCACTGCGTGTGCCCGCGCCAAGCCCAGGCCACACCCAGGTCATGCCCAGGCCATGCCAAGGCTGCCCCTCCCGTCCTGAACCCCAGCAGGCCCAGCCACCGCCATAAGCTGTGCACAGACCTGGTCATCCCCAGATGGTGCTGGGAGGGGCCTCTTGGGCACCTGGACCCCCTGCCCAGCCACCTGGGAGGGGCCAGGCCAGTGGAGGGGCACAGGGAGCTGTGGGTGCTGCACGGCCTCATGGGACCTGGAGACACACTGAGCAGCAGCCCACAGGACCCCGAGATCTGGGAGGTGCGACCTGAGCCCCTCAGATGCAGGTGGAGGCGGGTGTGTGGGGGACCAGAGCCCCCCTCTGCCCTCACCAGCCCAGGGGCAGCACGCAGCACAGCCAGCCTCCGGAGGGGCAGCCTGGGGCTGTGCTGAAGGGCACAGTGGCTTCCGGGTCACTTGCTGCCCAGGGTCTCAGAGTCCTGGCTGTGGAGGGGGTGGAAAATCCCAGCTCCCACTAAGCCGGGAGCCTGAGAAACAAGCTAACTTCCTGCAGAACAAAGCTCTCCTCCTGCCAGGCCCTCCCCCGAGCGTCCAGCGTCCAGCGTCCAGCGGGAGCTTCCAAAGACACACAAAGAGACAGTGTGTGCTGGGGCAGAGGGCGGGGGCAGGCAGCTGCGTGCAAATGCCTGTGTGTGCACATGCATGAGTGTGTGAGCATGCCTGTGTGTGTGCATGCGTGTGCATGTACACATGGGAGTGCATGTCTGGGTGCACATGCATGAGTGTGTGTGCATGTACATATGTGTGTGCATGTCTGTGTGCACATGCATGAGTGTGTGAGCATGTTGTGTGTGCGTGTGCACGTGCATGAGTGTGAACATGTCTGTGTGCACATGCATGAGTGTGTATGCATATGTGTGCATGTCTATTCGTATGTGTGCATGTACACGTGCATGTATGTGTCTGTGTGCACACACGAGCATGAACAGTGGAGACAATGCTCCTGCGTCCCCCATCAGCCTGGGAAATTGTAGCTCCCACCCCAGGGACAGGGGGCAGCCAGGTCCTCTCTTCCTGCAGGTGCCCAGGCTGCTCTGTGCCCAGGCTGGTCCCACGGAAGCCAGAGCCCAGATTCCCCTCACTGAGCCCCTCCCTGGTGCCCACTCCCATTTCCAGTCCCTGGAGGCACACGCCCCACCTCTCACAGTCGGCGTGGTTGGTGGGTGCCAGGCAGGGACAGTGTGGGCACAGCCCTGGCCTCCAGGGCATGCTGGGGCCGGGGACTCAGAGGCACTGGGGTGGGGAGGGCTCACCCACAGGGTGGAGGGGAGGCCCCTTCCCCCTCCAGGCCTGCCCCTCCCTCAGCCTCCCCGCAGGTCAGAGAGGCCTGGAGGTGGGCATCCCGGTGGGGCCCCTTCCCTGGCCCAGCCCAGCCCAGGTCCCTGGGAATCTGCCCCTTGTCCCCCACCTGCCACCTGGCCCGCTGACCATTCTGCCAGGTGAGCCAGCAGGTGGCAGAGGCCACGCTGGACACAGATCTGCCTTTTCCAGCCCCAAACCCACCCGGCTGGAGGCCCATGCGAGGCGAGGGGTGGGTCCGAGGCCGGCACAGCCGTCTCCTGACCTCCCAGCAAAGGAGGGGGGTGGCCTTGGGCCTGTGGAGACGCTAAAGGCTCCAAGCCACTGTGCGATCCCCAGATCCGGCCAAACTCCCTGTGGGGACAGGAATTCGATGGCGCTGCTGGGTGGGGCGAGGGACCGCTTCCCCGAGGCCAGGACCTGGGCGGGCCCTGCTCAGCGGTGTTTGCACAGGTGCCTGCGTCCGACCCTCTCCGAGTGGACGGCTGCCCATGCCCCGCAGCGCCTGTCAGACACTCCAGCTGAGTCCACATTTCAGAAATGGACACTGCACGGGCCTTTCTCGGAAGAACCGGACCTAAGGGGCTCATCGCCAACGCTCTGCCCGGACGGTGGGTGGGCCACGCAGGAGGGACCCGGGCATGGGCGTGGGCGAGCCCTGGGCACCGGGTCCCGCTCACCGCCCCCCGCCCCCCCCCTGCACTTGGAGGGGATGTGAGGTCACGAGCAGCAGACACCCTCCTATGGTCACATGGGACTCGACGGGCCGCCTCCCGCCAACGAGGCAAGAACAGTAAACATCCCGCCAACAAAGCAGGGGCTGAGGGAGACCGGCGCCCTCGTGCACAGCAGCCCACGCGGGAGCAGCCGCGTCCAGGGACGGAGACAGACGGACAAACACGCAGTGGCACATGGTGCAGCCACACCGGGGAGGAGCCTGGAGGACCTGCGAGTGGGGTGACCCCGACACAGGACCACCCTGTGGGATGCCCTCCGCGGAGGTCCCCAGGGGGGTCAGGCCTGCGGGGCCAGGGCTGGGGGGCGGAGTGTGCTTCACGGGCAGAGTCGCTGTGGGAGGAGGAGACATCTGGAGAGGCCGGCACACCCACAACAGGTGGCTGAGCTGTGCCCTCGAACATGGCTGAACGGTTAGAGAAGGCCGGCCAGCGTGTGGCTCAGGGGCCGAGCGCCGCCTCCGAACCAGGAGGTCCCCGTTCGACTCCCCCTCAGGGCCCAGGCCCAGGCTGCGGCTCCATCCCCAGAGGGGGGCGTGCGGGAGGCAGCCGGCCCACGACTTTTCTCTCCTCGGCGATGTGTCTCTCTCTCTCCCCTCCCTCCATCTCCCTCTCACTGTTCCCCTCCCCCTCCCTCTCTCTGAAATGAATAAAAAAAATAATAATTAAAAAGCGTTAAAGTAAGTAAATTAACACGCTAATAAAGAGAAAACGATGTAATAAAAGGATTAATCCTAAAAGAGAGGGCACAGGAGCCGCCGTCAGACAAGGCGACCCCCCCAGCGTGGGGCAGACCATACTCACCCCCCAGATGCCACCGCCACACGCTCTGCCCCGCCCGCCCAGGGCTCCTGCCCCGTGACGGACACCTTCCCACCCCGAGTGGGCAGGGGTGACACCATGTGACCTCTGACCGGCGGTCCTCCGAGAAGAGCCCCCTTGCGCTCGCCCGGCCGCACAGAGGAAATGCCAGGGTCCCAGCCACAGAGGCTCGAGGGGCGGTTCCTGCTGAGTGAGTGCTGGGCAGGGACGGGCCTGGCAGGGGTCACTTGCTCTTCGCACAGGGTCTCCGATAGGGCGCCCAATCTGAGGGGAGACGGCGCTCAGGGCCAGGAGGGCGGGGAGCGGCCGCTTCCCAGGGGAGCAGGAGGGAGGAGCAGCTGATCCAGGGAGGGCCCCCCCCCCCCGCCTGTTCTCCAGGAAGCCCCCCTTTCCCCCGACTCAATGCAGACCCAGGGGCCAGACGCAGTGTGTGCGCAGGTCGGCGTGCAGACGTGCACATGCCTCTGAGCAGAGGGCAAGTATGTTTCCCTGTGTTCACGGGTGCATAGTGTGCACGTGGATGTGTGCATGTGAAAGGCCAGAGCCAGGAACTGTACCCCCGGGGTGGGAGGAGCCGGTGGCCGGGAGGAGGGGCCGGTGGGAGCAGGCAGCCGGGAGGAGGGCGGGAGGAGGGCGCAGGTGCTACCTGGAATGTCTGGGAAGACGATGTTGGCCTCGGACAGGCCCCGGGCTTTGAGGAGGCAGAGGAATTTTTCCAGCATCTCAGTCTGAATCGCCCACAATCTGACTGGAGCCCAAGACACAGCGTGGCCTCAGCCCTGGAGTGGCCCGAGTGGTGGACACCCCCTCCCGCTGGTGTGGCCCCAGGCCCAGCACATGGCCACTCCCCTGCCCCCCGCCCCACCAGCCCCTGGGAGGCTAGAGGACAGGAAGGTTCACACAGCAGGTGGACCCTGAGGACGGGAGGGGCTCACACAGCAGGTGGACCCTGAGGATGCTCCGGTGGAGGAGCTGCCTGCGGGAGCTCATTAGGGCGAAGCTGCTGTAGTCTGTTTCATGCACCCACACCTCCTCGGTGTCGGTCCCGAACTCTGGGGGGCACAGCCCGGTCAGGAGGGCTCCGGCCAGCACCCCCTGCCCCCCTCCCCACCCACCGTCTCACCCCTGGTCTTCTTCACTGAGAACACGCCGGGCTGGGCTGTGGGGATCAGCACATACGACCAGGTGATACAGCGCTGGCCCCTGGGGGAGAAGGGCAGAGGAGGCAGGTTCTGGAGGCCGCCCGGGGAGAACGCAGCGCGGGGGTGGGGGTGGTGTGAGCAGAGCCTGGGTGTGCAGTGACGAGACAAAGACCCCGCTCTGGGGGCCCTGGGGGAGGTGGGGGAGCCGGGTCAGGTGCGCCTCCTGCACCTGCCGGGCTCAGTGGCCCGGCCAGCAGCGCAGGGCCTTCTGCAGGCGCTGTTGGCTGGGAGGAGCGGCCTGCAGTGGGAGGGCGGCTGCCCCCATTCATCCACCTGCAGCCGGAGCCCTGCTGGTCAAGTCAGAGGCCGCGCCCCCCGGGTGGACTGGGGCCTCTTGGCTTCTAGGGAGCTGCCCGCTCCACAGGACACGCCTGCCTCGCCAGCTTCCGGCTCTGCGTCTATGGGGCCCAACCAGAGGCCTCGGGGCCTCTCCTCCTCTGCAGCCCAGAGGCAGGCAAGAGAGGCTGCCGGCCTCAGGGCACCCATGCCCCCCAAAGGGGCTGCCCATCAAGGCCCCCCGACTCCTCCGAGGGGCGCACGTCCTCCGGGCAGGCCGACCAGTGCATCTGTCATCCTGGCACAGCCCCTGGCCCAGGAGGCGCACAGGACTCAAGAAGGCCAATCGGCCTGGCTGGTCTGGCTCAGTGGGTAGAGTGTGGGCCTGCGGGCTGAAGGGTCCTGGGTTGGATTCCGGTCAAGGGCACCTGCCCGCGTTGCAGGCTCGATCCCCAGTAGGGGGCATGCAGGAGGCACCCGATCCATGATTCTCTCTCATCCTTGATGTTTCTTTTTCCTATATATAAATATTTTTATTGATTTCAGAGAGGAAGGGAGAGGGAGAGAGAGATGGAAATATCAATGCTGAGAATCATGGTTCAGACGGCTCAGGCCACGGTCTTGTCTTGGGAGGTGAGAACCTGCCTGCCCAGGATAAGGAGCAGACAGAGCTGAGGGAGGGAGAGGGGGGCACAACAAGGCCTTGCTCACACTGGGCTGCTGGATCTAGCCGAGCCTGAAGTCCATAAGCCCTCGGGTTGAGTCTGTGTTCTGGTGAATGCCCACCCTCTTCTATGTGCCCCCCCCTCCCAGGGCTGGGTTAGGTCACCAGCAGCTGGTGCTGTCCTGGCATTAGGAGGCCTCGGGGGACCTGAGCCGAGGGGCCATTGGCTTCGGGGCGCAGGTCGGACCCTCACTCACCGGATCATGGCATAGACCACCTCAAGCTGCTTGTTTTTGTTCTGCTGGAACGTGGCGGTGAACTGGCTCAGCAGGGCCCTGTCCGCCTTGCTGTGGGTGCTGCCCGCCAGGCCCAGCACGAACCACTCCCCCTGAAACTGCAGGGAACTGGGCTGGGCAGAGCCTGGAGGCCGAGCCCCCCTGCAAGCCGGGCCCCAGGCTGGGCTGCACCACAGAGGCTGGGAGCTGGGGGCCCCTGAGGCCGGCAGGGTGGGGACCCTGGGCAGCCGCTGCCTCTCTGAGGGACTAGGGTGTCCCCTTCGCAGAGCCAGGGGTCCTCAAACTTTTTAAACAGGGGGCCAGTTCACTGTCCCTCAGACTGTTGGAGGGCCGGACTATATGCACACTGCACGTGTCTTATTTTAAGCAGGACAGGCAGCGGCGGCAAACATACCCGGCGGGCCGGCTAAAGGTCCTCGGCGGGCCGCATGTGGCCCGCGGGCCGAAGTTTGAGGATGCCTGGCAGAGACCATCTAGGCTGCAGCCCCGGGTGCTGACCCTGGAGCGCTGGCCCCCGGTGGAGCTCAGGGGTCTCCACGGAGAAGGGGGGGGGCCTGAGAGCCGGTCCCTGTTTGTGCAGGGCTGGCTAACTGGACCCCCAGGCTGTGCCCATGCCAGCAGAGCCTGCCTCTCCCTGCATCCTGCCCCCCCCCCTCCCGCTACCCCTCCAACCTTGTCTGCCTCGAAGCCCTGCATGACCTGGATGGTGGTCGGCAAGTACTTAGGCGTTGGGGTCAAACCCGTCAGGGCCTCTAGCAGTGCGAGCAGCACCCACAGGGCACACAGAGGTCCCATCCGGCCGCTGAGAGAAGTGGCCACGGGCGCTGCCGACTCAGCTCCCCTCCTATGGGCCCTGCCCCGCAGCCCCCCCTGGGTGTGCAGCTCCACCCCCAGGCCTGGCAGCAGGGGAGTGGGTGCAGGGGGCCGGGGTGGGGGCTGAGGCCAGCCCTCCTCAGATCTGCCCTGGGGGGGAGCACCTGGGTCCTGCTTGGGGATGGAGGTGCCTCCCAGGTCTCTGGTCCTTGCCTTCTCACTCCTGAACTCCATCCCTCCAAGCCCCCCCAGCTCTGACCCCCCTCCGAGCGCCAGGCCTGTGCCAGGGCGGAGGACAGAATGCACCAGGCCAGGGACATGGCGTCCCGAGTCCCAAGGGGTCAGAGCCACAGTGTTCCTGCTGCAGGAACACCGTGCAGTGCCCAGCCTGCCCCACCCACGCTGCCCGCACGCCCCAACCCTAAGTGTTGAAGAGGGCAGGGCAGTGGGCCTGCAGTCCCACAGGTGCAGACGGGGGGGGGGGGGGGGGGGGGGGGGGGGGGGGGGGGGGGGCACCTCCCGGGGACTCTCAGCCCAGAGGGGGGGCGAGCTGGGCCCAGTGGGTGGAGGGTGCCCACACACTATCCTGGGGCAGGGGGCCAGTCGGGGGCACAGGTGGCTCTGAGCCCGCAGGGCCCTCCCCACCCCAGCCCCCTCCCCTCCAGAGGAAGGACCTGTGGGCAGCGGGCTTGTGGATGCTGGACCCACACCAGCGGGGAAGACTGTGTCCCTGACCTGTGAACCCGTCCTGGGCCACCTGCTCCTTT
>PVJC01028467.1:0-14527 GCA_004026665.1 Murina feae
CAAAAACAACAACAAAAAAACACAAATAAATGAGCCAACAAAACAGAACAGCAAACCTCCTAGATGCAGAGGGCACTGTGATGGCTGCCAGATGGGAGGGGGGTTGGGGAGGGGGGCAGCATAACATGGATTTTCCATAGCAGGTGCCAGCGACGACACCAGGGACGGGCCGGGGGAGCGCGGGCAGCTGGGGGGCCGGCGGGCCGCGCGCGTAATCACTTGGTGCCTCGCAGACGCGTCCTGCGCAGCCATCAGGGCGGTCACGTCTCAAGTTACATAAACCTCGAGGCCCCGCGGGTGGGCCCCTGGAAGGACCGCGCTGTTGCGCAGCTCACTTGTGGAGAAGTCACCCTGCCAACATCTATATATTTAAAAAAATAAAAAATAAAACCCAGAACCCCCTCGGCCAGCAGTAAAGCCCCCACCGAAGGCGACAGCGGTTGTCAAGAGAAAAAGCAAAGCGAAGAAAACTTCCGCGGGCAGAGGCCCCCCCCCTTCTTTCCTCCCCCCCAAAGCAGGCCACGCAGGGGGGGCCCTGCGCCAGCCCCTGCGCCCCGCGGTCCGCGGCGCCTTCGGTGAGGGTCTGGCGTCCTCTGGCGGCGCCTCCGCAGCGCAGGAAGGTTCGTCGGCGCCGCGGGCTCACCGCGCGGGGTGCCACTTGGAGAGGTGAGGACGCGCGCGAGGGCGCGGGGCGCAGAGCGGAGCCGCAGGGGGACGGCGGGGGCCTCGGGCGGGGGCGCGCGGGCAGCACTGGGCGACAGACCGCGCGCAGAGGAGGACGAGGACGCACCGCAGCCGACGGCTCGCATCCCGGGGCTCGGCTCGCAGGGCAAGCCCCAGGTTCTCGGGGTGAGGGTGGTGGGCGCGGCGGAGAGGACAGGCGGTCCCTGTTCAGCTCGCGCCCCTGTCCTTGGGGTAGCGGGTCGGGGGGCCAAGAGGGGAGCTGGAGAGCAGGTGGCCGGGAGCGCAAACTTCCCCCCTCCCGCCCCCCGGGCGGCTGCAGGAGGGCAGGGGCGCACGGGGCGGCTCAGTCCGGCCAGACGGGGCACCGGGGCGCAGTGCCAACCCCCGCCCGCCGCTGGAAAGTGGGGTGCGGGGAACCCCGCCGCTGCCGTCACTGGCATCGCCCACCCGGAGAGCCGTGGGGCGAAGAGGCGCGCCGGGTGCCCGAGCGGCTGGCGGGGTGTCGCGTGCGGACTGGAGGCTGGGGGTCTCAGAGCCGCCGCTGCACCGCGCGCTCCTCGCCAAGGAGGGAGGCGCTGCCCGGCGCGGCGCTTGGGTCGACTCGGACCCGGGGCCAGAGCGGCAAAGGTGTGGGAGAGACCCAATGAACGAGGCGGGAGGTCCAGGGAGACGGGGGCGCGCCGCTGCGCAATGGGCGGGAGGCCGGGTGGCCGAGGCTGCGGCTCCGCAGTGGCGCCCCGCTTTCCCCGCGAGCCCCCGAGACGGTGCGAGGACGGGGAGAGCGCAGCCTTTTTCTTGGGGGGCTCTGGGCTCAGGGACAGCGCGAGGCACCGCCCAGGATTGCTCGCTGCGGGGACTTCAGCCCGGGTCAGGCGACAACCCCCACCTCCCACCTCCCACCCCCGCGCGCCCCCCGCCTGGAACCCGGGCGCCCTGCCCTCTGGGCACCAGCGCCTTCGCTTGTGCCTGAGATCGAGGAACCTGTTGTGTGGTTCCCAGATCCAGAGCTGGCCTGGGGTCTCCTTGGGGAACGTGCGCCCTTGGAACCCGCGGGGGGCTGTGCGCGCGCCCCCGGCCCTATGCGCAGAGGCTGGGGGATGTGCGCCTCCTTCACTGCGTGTTTACTGACAGCGCCCGAGGGACCGCGCCTGCCTGGGTTTCGGATGCGCGTCTGACAGCCCAGCACAGACCCCGGGAGAGACCCCCCCGCGCCCCCCCGCCCCTACGCAGGGGTGCCGTGAAGTTCCTTCGTCCCTGGGGACCGACTGACACAGCGGCCGGCCCCCCTGGCCTGCGGTTGGATTGTGTCCGACCCTGGAAGACGTGTCTCTTAAACGAGCCTCTTTTTTCTTCCCCTTTTCCCTCTTTCCACAGACTTCCTCTCCGCGCCTGGCGGACCGGGAGTCGTCTGCTGGCCTTGATTCCGAAAGGTAAAGACTAGCCACTGTGCCTGCACAGCAAAACCAATTTCATTCCGCCCCCCACTGAGGCTCATCATAGGACGGAGTGTGTGTGTGTGGGGGGCGGGGGTTAACACGCTAAGAGGTGAAACCAAGTCCTGGAAAACGCAAGAAAACTGAGGCCCCCGTGCCAGCAATGGACACGAAGCCAGACTGGCATTTCCCTTTATGCCCAACGGGAGCCGGGCGGGGGTGGAGGGGGGGGTGGGGAGTCGGGGGATGGAGGGTGGGGGTCGGGGGCACCGGCTGGTTCCAGGACCTGGAGCAGGAAACGGGGGTGTTTATACCGCCTCTCTGTGTCCCTTCCAGCTTGAGGCTGTGGTGCGAGCTGCAGCCCTCCGTCTGACACGATGGCTCTCCGACTGCCCATGCTCAAGGCCCTGCTGATCCTCTACCTGTTCCTGAACTTGGGCTTTCGCCCTAGGTAAGTGGTCCTCTGTGCTCCCCCCTCAGTGGTCCTGGGGGCTCTCCTTGCCACCTTCGCCGCCCCACGCCCTCCGGTTTATGGTAAACACACAGATGCCTCCTTGCCTGTTCCCCACCGCCTGCTGACCGCCACAGGGAGGGGAGGGGAGGGGAGGGGAGGGGAGGGCCCCCCCTGTCCCCGATGGGAAGTGTGTGTAAGTAAAAACACACCCATGTACACATCTCCTCGAGGGTGCGCAGGGCGGTTAGGTTGTTTACTGACAGGCAGGGGCCCAGTGGCGGGAGGTCAGGGCTGAGGGACGCACACACACATGCGTTTCGTTGTTAAGATTCGGGGGAGTGGACCACTGTGCGTCTGCCTTCTGCAGCGACGACGGAGGCAGCTATTACGGTCCCCGGTGGATGCGGGTCTGAAATGGACGGACGTAATGGGCCCAGGGCCGCAGCCATTAGCAGCAACAATGCTTTATTTCTCCTCTAATCTGGTGGCTTCCTGAGGTCGTCTGTGCCAGGGAGTGCGTTTCTGGAAGCTTCCACGGAACAGTGGTACATTGCCCTTCCATTTTCCAAGAGAACCCAGGGCTCGAGGCACTTAATATCCTGAAACAATACCTACTGTGTATGCGCATGCACACACACACACACACACACACACACGAACACATGAGCCGCAGACGAGCGAAGAGAAAAAAGGAGGAAATATCCGTAATTCCACCACCCGGCAACAAGCATCCTTCATATTTTGGTGTGTTTTCTTCCCTCTTGCTTCTCTGCATATTTTTATGCATATTTATGTATGCAACTGGGAGCCTACTTCACCTTCAATTTGGTGCGATGATTTTTTTTCTGCGCCTAATGCTTTGTTATTATAAACTCCTTGAAATGTATGATTTACACATGGGTGGCTATTATGAAAAGGCACAACTGCTCACTCATCTCCAGTTCAGCCTCCCGCCCGGCTGTCATACATCTCCCGCAATGAGCACCTCGGGCTTAGGCGGCCCTGTGGAGTGTCACAGGTCATTTCTATTAGGGAGAGAGCCCTTGGCGTGGACTCCCACATCCCGTCCTCGCCGTGTTTTCAGCGCGAGAGCCTCTTTTGTCCAGTCTTCCATGCGGAGGGGCATCTAGCCAGGCAGGGAGCTGGGTTTCACACCCCTGACCAGAGGGGGGTGTCCTTCAGCCCCCACCAAAGACCCATCTTGACTCTAGGCACAGAAGCCCCTCTAGATATCTTTTATAAGGCTCCTCTCACTTGCTTATTACTCGAAAGGGACTCAGGATCATGTTGTTGCCCTGGTTGGCGTGGCTCAGTGGTTGAGCGTTGACCCATGAACCAGGAGGTCAGGGTGCGTGCGATTCCAAGCCAGGGCACAGGCCCAGGTTGCGGGCTCGGTCCCCAGTGGGGGGTGTGCAGGAGGTAGCCGATCCATGATTCTGATCATTGATGCTTCTAGCTCTCTCTCTCCCTCTCCCTCCCTCTCTGAGATCAATAATAATAATAATAATAATAATAATAAAGGAATAATGTCGTAGCCCTGGCCAGCGTCGCTCAGTGGTTAGAACATGGGCCTGAGCACCAAAGGGTCTTGGGTTCGACTCCCAGTGAAAGGGCACACACCTGGGTTGCAGGTTCATTCCCAGCCCTGGTCAGGGCACGGGTGGGAGGCACCGATCCATGCGTCCCTCTCCCATCTCTGCCTCTCCCTCTCTCTAAAAATCAATGGAGAAATATCCTCGGGTGAGGGCTAACAGAAACATAAACACACACACACCCCGTATACCAGGCAACACGACACCGCAGAGGAGGGATGGGGCGAGGACAGGAAGACGGCGCTCCCTGGAAACGCTGCTGCAGCTGTGGCTCCTGCACTGGGTATTGCAGAGCCGAAAGGCAGCCCCCGCGACCAGTGAAGACCAGGAGCACTTGCTTCTCCGTCTTCACAACAAAACTGGGCGGCTTCTGTCTCAGGGGCCCTGGCGAGGATTTGGGGTGGCGCATGGGGCCCCAGGAGAGAGGGCTGACAGCGGAGGCATCAAAAGAATGACTTCACCCACCTGTCTCTCTGCTCCCAGCCTCCGAGGGGGTTCCTGGCAGATGTCCCGTCTCAGGCAGGTGGAAGGATACTCAGCCGCAGGCAGAGGCCACGCTGAATGGAGGCCTGGGAGGGAGTAGGGGTGGGGGCACTAGTACAGCCAGCTGCCTGGGGCGTTACTAGACCTGGGGGTGAGGAGAGGGGAGGCTGGTCAGAGGAATAATCTGAGGGGTGATGGGGAAGGGGGGAGGGTCAGGTCCTGAAGGGCAGGCCACACCTCATGGTATCCGGAAGAGCAGTTGACCATTCATTTGTAGGTTGGCAGAAGGATGGCCAGTGAATGGTTTGTTTGTTTGTTTGTTTGTTTGTTTGTAATCCTCACCTGAGGATATTTTCCCCTTAATTTTAGAGGGAGGGTAGGGGAGGGAGGAGAGAGGCAGAGAGGCAGAGAGAGAGAGAGAGAGAGAGAGAGAGAGAGAGATTGGCTGCCTTCTGCACGTGCCCCAACTCGCACCAGAGATCGAGCCTGCGACAGGGGTACATGCCCTCGCTGGGGAATCGAACCCGGGGCTGACGCTCTCTCCACTGAGCCACACCGGCCAGGGCCCTCATCCGTCATGTTGTTGAACACACGAGCTCAGGGGCGTGTCATGGAGATTCTGAAGACCACGCTCACAAACCCGTGCCCTTTCCAGGCGCTCACCTAATGAGTTTAAAGCAGCAAAGGAGTCGACAGGAGATGCGTTTCTTAGAAGTAATTAAATATGGGGGGCGGGGGGAGGGAGGAGAGGACGCAGACAGCAACGCCACTTAGGGAGACAGATCAGCTGCCACTTACAGCCCCTCCAGCCCCGTTCCCAAAGTGAGTGTGCGGGACCCCGGGGCCTGCACGGCTATCGATCACAATTATGTAAATCCAACACGGCTTCTGCGGAGGCCGAGAGAGCATCGCCAGGAAACGCATCCCTAATTGCGTCCAGAGCTCCGTGTCTGCAGGGACGAGACTCAGAAGATACGTGTGTGTGTTTTTCTTCCCCCAGAAACAAGGACATCACTGTTGAATGTGTCTCCTTTAAAAACACTGTAATAAGCCCTGACCGGTGGGCTCAGTGGTTAGGGTGCCGGCCCTCACCCCCGAAGGTCGTGGGTTTGATTCCTGGTCAAGGGCATGCGCCTCGGTTGCAGGTTCGATCCCTGGCCCTGGTGGGGGCACATGCTTTGCTTCCTGCGACCAGGGCTGTGACATGGTGCTCGTATTTTTGTGTTAATCCTCACCTGAGGGTATTTTTCCATTGGTTATTTTATTTTATTTTATTTTATTTTATTTTATTTTATTTTAGAGAGAGTGGAAGGGAGGGAGGGGAGGGAAGGGGAGGGAAGGGGAGGGAGGGAGAGAGAGAGAGGGGAGAGAGAGAGAGAAAGAGATAGAGAGAGAGATTTGTTTTTCCACTTACTGGTCAATTCTTCTCTGTGCCCCAACGGGAATCCAAGGGGCACTTGGTTCATGGGCCCACCCTCAGCCACAGGCTGGGTGCACTTAATGCTCTGAAAAGGTCAGCCTGAAGTTTAGCTTCTCAGAGCTTCACGCGTGTGCGTCTTAACAGGGATGTGGAATCGAGGCCCAAAGAACTGCACGCCCTTGTCCATCGGGAGGGAATTGATCTGTTCCGATGCGATGGATGGCAGGGGCCCATGGCCTGGACAGGGAGGAGCAGGTGCACACACACAGGTTCCGCTCAGCACCGTCCCGGACGCTTGCTGTCAGCTGTCAGCCAATTCTCCCAGAGAAAGTAGAGCCAGCAGAGCTGGGACCCCGCGGCCAGCCCTTAGGGAGGTTCCGGGGTTCGGCTGTTCTCCCAGCTGCCAAGGGCTGACTCCCTGGAACCCACAGCTGTCTCTGAGCTGGGAAAGTTCCCTTTAAAGTTCTGGTAATCCTACCTGAGGGTACTTCCTCCACTGCTTTTCAGAGAGAGGGGGAGGGAGGGAGGGCCACAGAGAGAGTGAGAGAAACGCATTTGATGTGAGAGAGACATATCCATTGGCTGCCTCCTGCAGGTGCCCTGACTGGAGCTGGGGATCGAGCCTGCAACCCAGGTAAGTGCCATGATTGGAATAGAACTCGGGACTCTTCCGTCTGCATGCCACCCACTGATCTCAGAGAGGCAGGGAGTGGGAGAAGGAGAGGGAGAGGAATGTCATGATGAAAGAACCGTGGATCAGCTGCCCCCTGCATGCCCACACCGGGGATCGAGTCCGCAACCCGGGCCTGTGCCCTGACCAGGAATCAAGCTGTGACCTCCTGGTTCCTAGATCAAGGCTCAGCCACTGAGCCACACTGGCTGGGCAGTAACAATAACTTAAAAGAAGAAGAAAGAAATCATGAAGAGGAGCCGTAACCCTTTTGTGTCTCTGTTTCCAAAGCTTCTTACAGCAGACCCCCAGCCCCAGCCCCGACAAGGAGGCCAAGGACAACACCACCATCTTCACCAAAATCCTGGATGAGCTCCTGGAGGGCTATGACAACAGACTGCGCCCCGGCTTCGGAAGTGAGTGCTGCTCCCTGGCCAGGGCCCGGCCGAACCCGCCCCTCTGTCTCCTGTTCACCTCCGAGGAGAGGCCAACAACCCCCCCCCCCCCACAGCACCCCGGCCCTCACCACACCTCCGACATCCTCAGCATCATCTTCCAGATGCAAGAAGCTCCCTTCTTCCCCTGAACATTCTTTCTTTTTTAATTTAAAGAATATGTATGTTAATTGGTTTCAGAGAGGAAGGGAGAGGGAGAGAGAGAGAAACATCAACTATGAGAGAGAATCACGGATCGGTGCCTCCTGCACGCCCCCTACTGGGGATGCAGCCCACAACCCTGACCTGTGTCCGCACCGGGAATGGAGCCCTGACCTCGTGGTTCCTAGGGCAACACTCAAGCTCTGAGCCACGCGGCCGGGCTGTGTCCCTTTCTGGATGCGACGGGTGGTGGTCAGGCCACCACATGTAACAACACGTTAGGAAAGCTGCTCTGGTTGCCAAGAGTGAACTTAGCCTCTAGCCCAAGGGTCCCCAGCAGGGGCACACCCCACAGGGGGGCAGTTTGGTGTTTAAGGGGGGCAACTGGAGAATGCATCATTAATTGTGAATAGTTTGCATTCTTATGCTTCCAGGGGCCTCACAGACAGTCTATACGTATATATGGTGACATATTTATGCATCTCAGTTCTCTGTTATATGTTCTGAACCTTTACTTGCTATTTTCTCATATCACTTCATATCATTATTATTTTGTTAACAATTCCTTAGTGATTTCCTCCTCAGTTCGTCCACTGTCCTTTCGCCCTTTTATTTTTCTCCCTCATGGATGCCATGTTCTTTGGCAGCTTGTCTAGACCAAGTTCATGGCCTTTGAGGCTTCCTTCACGTGAAGAGGAGCTCACTTTGTGGATAATAAGAATTCTGTGGGGGGGAGGGGAGCGGGGGTTGGAGATGCTCAGGGGGGCGTGGCTGAGCGAGGTGGGAAGCACTGGGCTGGATGGGGGACTGGAAACCTGGGGGTGGTGACTCGGGAACCTGTGTCTGTTTCAGAGTACCCCACCGTGGTGGAGACCGACATCTTGGTGACCAGCATCGGGCCAGTGTCCGACATGGATATGGTAGGTGTGGGTTGGGTCCCCCGCCAGGTCCCAGGAGATCAACACAAAGGTCTGGGGAAGGGATCCCCGAGCTGTGACCTCACCTGTGTCTCCTCCCCGCCCCCCCACACTCTGCGACAGGAATACACCATCGACATATTCTTCCGCCAAAGCTGGAAAGATGAGCGGCTCAAGTTCAAGGCGCCCATACGCAGCCTGTCGCTCAACAACCTGCTGGCCAGCAAGATCTGGACCCCGGACACCTACTTCCACAACAGCAAGAAGTCCATCGCACACAACACGACCACGCCCAACAAGCTGCTGCGGCTGGAGGAGGACGGGACCCTGCTCTACACCATGCGGTGAGCCCGTCCTGGGCACCACTGAGGGTGCAGGGGTGGAGCTTGCAGGGTCCTCATGGGAGGGCCAGCTCTGGGAGCAGGTGGGGGATCACAAGAGGAAGGCAAGGGGCGCAGTGCAGGTGCAGCAGGAATCATAATGGGGGCTATCAGGGGCAGTGCAGGATGGGGGTAGAGACATCACAGGGGAGGGATATGGGGTGCAGTGTGGAGTGGGCAAGGGACCGGGGCACAGGTCAGTGGGGCATTAGGGGGCAGGGTCACCTTAGAGCGGTGGTTCCCAACCTTGTTCTGGCCATGCCCCACCTGAGCACCTCTAAATCCTGATGCTCCCCCTCCCCCATGGAATTCTTCTTATTCACAAAGTGAGCTCCCGCTCACGCGGAGGAAGCCTCAAAGGCCATGAACTTGGTCTAAACAAGCTTCCCAAGAACATGGCATCCATGAGAGAGAAAAATAAAAGGACAAAAGGACAGTGGACGTACTGAGGAAGAAACCACTAAGAAATTGTTTAAATAATAATAATAATATGAAGGGATAGGAAAAATAGTAAATAAAGTTTCAAAACATAATACAGAACTGAGATGCATAAATATGTCACAGTATATATGTATACACGGTCTACGAGGCCTGCCCCTAGAACCATAGGAAATGCAAAACATTCATGGCTAATAACTCATTCCCTCTTAAAATTGTCCCCCTTAAAACTCAAACTGCCCCCCTGTGGAGCGTGTGCCCCACACTGGGAACCGCTGTTATAGAAAGAGGAGGCTCCAGGCACTTCCCGGGAAGACTCTGGGCCCGGTACTTCATCCTTCTTGCTGATTTTGTGGGGGTTTTTTGGGGGTGGGGGGTAGAATTTTTGGTCACGTTCACGGGGCTTTAGCTGGGACTTCAGCACCATGGACAGAGGCAAAAGGTGTTATTCCGCGAATGGCCACAGGAGGGCAGCAGATGATCATTTTTAGGCGATGATGTGCTGACAGTATTTTGAAGTCTCCTGTAAGAAGTGTATGGATCCATAGACGTGTGCAGTATAATGAGTCACTTACTTGAAGGAAAGTGAACATTTTCTACATATTTTATTCCTGCGTAAGATCTAAAATAAATTATCCGTATGTCATCGAAAGTTTGTAATTAGGCACTGGTGGTGTATGAGTATACATACATGTAAGCAAATAATCTTAACCTGTATTTATTGCTAGATATTTACACACCAGTGTTTAGTGAAATACAGCACCAACAGCCCTGGCCGGTGTTGCTCAGTGGATAGAGCATCGGCCTGCCGACCAAAGGCTCTCCGGTTCGATTTTGGTCAAAGGCACGTACCTCAGTTGAAGGTTCCTCCCCGGCCCAGGCCCTGGTCGGGACACATGCAGGAGGCAGCCAATGGATGTGTTTCTCACACGTCGCTATTTCTCTCTCTCTCCCTCTCTCTTCCATTCTCTCTAAATCAGTGGGGAAATATCCTCGGGTGAGAATTAACAAAAAATAATTATATTAAAAGGAATTACATACTTTGTTACCTTTAAAAAACATGGCACCAACAGATATATTAGGCAGGGTGGTCGGGTCACCCATACCCAGCAGTCCCCTGGGCCTCCTCTGCAGGGCTGGGCAGTTCAGCACCGCGGACAGACACAAAGTGTTATTCCTCAAAACGGCCACAGGAGGGCAGCAGAGGACCATGTTGCACAGGAATTGGCTGAGCGCTCCTTTGAGTTCCAATGTAATAAGCACATAGTTCCATATAGGTGTCCAGTAGAATCAGTAACTTGCTTGAAGGACATTATATATGTGTCCTACATATTTTATTCTGGGGTCGTATTTGAAATACATGATCTATATGTAACTAGGAGTGTTTAAGAACTAGTACGTTTGTGAGTATACACACAGGTATGAGCATCTGTATCTTTATCTGTATCTATATTTATCTCTGTGCATGAACACACCAGTGTCTGGGTAAATATGGCACCGAGAGATATATTAGCTAAATCTTGCTTTCTTCCTTGTGTTTGTTTGTTTTGTTAATCCTCTCCTGAGGATATTTTTCCATTGATTTTTAGAGAGAATGGAAGAGAGAGGGAGAGACAGAGAGAAACATCCATGTGAGAGAAACACATCGATTTCTTGCCTCCTATAGGAGCCTTGACCAAGGTCGGGGCCAGCGAGGAGCCTGCAAGCAAGGCACATGCCCTTGACCGGAATCAAACTCGGGACCCTTTGGTCCGCAGGTTGATGCTCTATCCACTGAGCCAAACCAGCTAGGGCTGACCCTTATTTTTTAAAAACTTTTAAAAAGTGATTTCAGAGGGGAAGTGCAAAGGAGAGAGATAGAAACATCAGCAATGAGAGTCATTGATCAACTGCCTCCTGCACGCCCCCATATGAGCCCACAACCCAGGCATATGCCCTTGACCAGAATCGAACCCGGGGCCCTTCAGTCCGCAGGCCGACGTTCTATGCACGGAACCAAACTAGCTAGGGCTTTGTTGTTGTTTAATTTATTCCAATGCAGTACAGTTTATGTTTCTCAATGGGAAAGCTGGTAATATGTGCAATTATCCAGAATGGCCACAGGAGGGCAGCAGAGGATCATTTATGCGCAGACTCAGCTGACTGCAGGTGTTAAGTTCTGGTATCACAGTCTGTAGTGCCATTCAGGTGTCCAGTCGAATCAGTAATTTACTTGAAGGGGATTATCTATGTGTTATACATGTTTTGGTAACATTTGAAGTAAATTATCCACACGTAACCAGTTTTAACTGTGTCCTAGTGTTGTGTATGTGACTATATCAAGGACAGAGACACAAAGTGTTATTCCTCAAAATGGCCACAGGAGGGCAGCAAAGGACCATGTTTGCACAGGAATTGGCCAAGCGCGTCCTTTGAGATCTAGTGTAATAAGCAGATAGTTCCATATAGGTGTCCAGTAGAATCAGTAACTTACTTGAAGGACGTCATAGATATGTTCTACACGTCTTATGCTGGGGCAGCATTTGAAATACATTATCTATATGTGGCTGGAGGTTTTTTGGTCTATCAGAGAAGTCTCTCTCTCAGAGACAATGAGGTATGCAAACCCCTGTCCTCCAGTCGGACTTTCCTGAGCCAGGGTTTTCCCTCGGTCCCCGGGAGGGGCATGCAGGAGGCCAGCGACCCATGACTCTCTCTCTTCTGTTGCAGCCTGACCATCTCGGCCGACTGCCCCATGCAGCTCTACAACTTCCCCATGGACTCCCACACCTGCCCCCTGAAATTTGGCAGCTGTAAGTTGCTTGTCTGTGTGCTCGTTTTTCAATTTGTTTTTATGGATTTCAGAGAGGAAGGGAGAGGGACAGAGGCAGAGGTCCTAAAGGGATGAGGCACGGGGGACGTGGGATGAGGGCGGGAGGGGCTGGGACAGGCGGTGATAAATGCCCCAGGCAGTCCCTCCGGTTTGAAAACATCACAGAGCCTCCTTCTTGGCTCCGCTGAGAGGTGGCCGGTGGGAGGCCAGGATTATGGTTCCGGAGCCTTCCACCACGACACAGCCGAGCAGGCCGTCCTGATTGCCTCTCTTACTGTTGTCTCTGGCTCCGAGATGGATGCCTCATTGCTGGCACGAAGTGGGATTGAACGCCAGAGACAAATTTCAGAGGGCAGGCACTTAATCCCACCTTTAACGCGATGGGCAGGACCCGCCCGCCCGCGTGACCATTGATGCTGTTAAATGATCAATATGCATAGAGGTCACTTAACCATCACCAACGTGTGCAAAACAAGCTGATGGGGTCGAGCCGGCCTGGCTCAGGGGTTGAGGGTCGACCTATGAACCAGGAGGGGCACATGCCCGGGTTGCAGGCTGAGGGAGGTGCGTGCAGGAGGCAGCCGGTCCATGATTCTCTGTCATCATTGAGGCTACTCTCTCTCCCTCCCTTCCTCTCTGAAATAATACAAATACAGTTGAAAAGGAACCTAAGCAAGGTGATGGGTTGTAAGTGACAGGCCTGTATCACTTCCCGATTTCAAACAAGTTCAATCCAATCACAGTCACTACGTTGGGGTCCTTGTAGCAAAATAAGGATGATCGCTCCCCAGCACCCCCATTTCCAATGGAGAAAGAGGCTTGGAGGACTCGCGTCCAGCAAGCCGAGCCTGCAGGGCACAGGGCCAGCCTGCTCACCCCCAGCGACCCCCCCGCAGGGACCCCTGCCAGGCAGACATGCTCCCAGGTCAGCACACGGTTCAGCCACAGGAACTGGGGAGAGCCCTCCCAGGGCCCCCTCCCACAGAACGGATGCTCAGCCCTGCCATCAGGAGAGCAGACAGAGTGGGTGCTGCCCCCGCAGACCTGTCCCAGCCCCCACGCCTCTCTCGGTGCCTCCAGCACCCCAACACTCCCACCTGCTCCTGTCCCTGCTCCCTCTCGCCCCCAGGCACATTCAGCACCACGGACAGCTCCCCGGGTGGGTTGGGAGGTGGGGCGTTTGCGCCTGGTGCCCAGAACACAAACCCTGGTTCCCGACATTCCTGGTCCTCAACGGACCTAGTGCCCTGAGGACTCACATTTCCCAACCAGCTCCCGGCCTCCAAGTCCTGTGACTGCGGGAGGGGGTTCCCCCTTACTTCTGACGGGGGTCAGACTCAGCTCCCGTGGACCAGGAGGGGTGGGGGTGTCAATGGGATGTCTCCCTGCGCCTGAGGCAGACAGCTGGGAAAACCCGACACACTTGTTTCCTTTTTTCCCTTCTGTTGCGAATCCTCCCCCAAGGATATTTCCCCATTGACTTTTTTAGAGAGTGGAAGGGAGGGGCAGAGAGAGAGAGGGAGAGAGGGAGGGAGGGAGAGGGAGAGAAACTTTGATGTGAGAACATAAGAAAGACACACTGATTGGTGCCAGGGATCGAGCCTGCAGCTGAGGGACATGCCCTTGGCTGGAACGGAGCCCAGGACTCTTCAGTCTGCTGGCCGACGCTCTATCCACTGAGCCACACCAGCAAGGGCTCCATGTGCTTGTTTTTTTATTGTGAACTTTCATGCATATTCTTTTGCACAAAAAGCAAGGAAAAGAGCAGCCCTGGCCGGGTTGCTAAGTGGTTAGAGCATCAGCCCGTGGACTGATTCCTGGTCAAGGGCACGTACCTCAGTTGCAGGCTCCTCAGCCCCAGTAGGGGCTCGTGCAGGAGGCAACCAATTGATGTTTCTCTCTCTGTCTCTCCTCCTCCCTTCCCCTCTCTAAAAAAATTAATGGAAAAATATCCTCAGGTGAGGGTTAGCAAAAAAAAATTAAATTAAAATGTTTTTATTGATTTCAGAGAGAGGGAGGAACATCCGTGATGAGAGAGTCATGGCTCGGCTGCCTCCTACACGCCCCCTCCTGTGGATCGAGCCGGCGACCCAGGCCTGTGCCCTGACCTCCTGGTTCCTAGGTCGACGCTCAACCCATGAGCCAGGCCGGCCGGCTGGGTTGGGACTTTCTGCCGTTTCTCCGGCCCTTTCGGATGACACCCTGCTTATGCCGCTCTCCTTGTCTCCCCCCAGATGCCTACACCAACGACGAGATTACCTATGTGTGGTTCAACACCACCGGGGGCCTGGCGGTGGCCGAGGACGGATCCCGGCTGAACCAGTACTACCTGGAAGGGCACGCAACAAGCTCAGCCAACTGCCCCAGCGCCTTAGGTGAGGCCTTAGGTGAGACTGGCACTCTGGACGCTATACTCCTCAGCCGCAGGGCACAGCGGGTGGTCGGGCAGCCCTGGAAGCAAACAGCTGGGGGAGCCAGGCCCCTCCCTGCAGCTTCAGGAGGAGACCCCCCCTCACTGCAGCAGCCGGTGGTCTTGAGGGACGTGCCAGGCATTCATCGGGCCCAGTGTGAGCTGCCCCCATGACCACAGGCCCTGCCCGAGGCCACAAGGCCCTGCCTGTATGACACAGCAGCCGATCCGTGATTCT
>PVJC01028468.1:0-22537 GCA_004026665.1 Murina feae
GGATGATTATCAAGACTGCATCATCCAATTGTCACTGGACCTGGTGGAAAGAACTGTGTGTGTGGGGGGGGGGGGGGGAAGAGGGGGAGGAAAAACTGGGAGGCGGCTTCACCCTGGAGCAGAGCTGCCTCTGGTTGCTTTAAAAAAAAAAATCCAACTAAAAAAAAAAATCAGCCCTGAACCGACAGTCCAGAAAAGAGAAAACCTAATTTGGAGGGAGAGAGAGAGAAACCAACCTAACTCACAATTTTAAAATGCACATCGACACAAGAAAAATGTAATATTTCCCATTAATTCAAATGCTGATGCAGTTTATTTTTTATTTTTTTAATGGTAATATTCAGTGTTTTCCAGGTTGGGTGAAAATGGCACTTTCGTTTAGGTTAAGAACGCTGTATGTTTGTCCAATTCTTCCAGAAAGCAAACTGGATACATGAGTCTTGAGCCAAAAAGTATCCCAGGCCCTTTTACCAGTAATTCCCCTTCTAGGAATATATACTAATGAAATCTTCCTACAGATAAGAAAAACCATTATTTATATGAGCCAAAGAGTAAAAAATTAAGGGTAAAAAAGTTCACCCAGCAACAAAACTAATTATATAAATTAGGGAATGGTCACAGTAAGGGAAATTACATAATCACCAAAATTATGTTTTATTTGTTTGTTTTTTATTGAATTTATTGGGGTGACATTAGTTAATAAAATTAACTAATATAAGTTTCAGGCTTCAATTCTATACTACATCATCTGTATATTGCATTGTGTGTTCACCACCCCAAGTCAAGTCTTCTTCCATCTTCATTTATCCCCTCTATACCCTCTTCTACTTCCCCTGCCTCCCTCTTTCCCTCTGTTAATCACCAAAAATGATGTTTACAAAGAGCTCTTAAACCACAAATACAAAATACAGAGTTGTATTAATTATGATTACAACTATATAAAGAAAAACACACATGAAAATAAGACTGAAAGAATTGTACTCAAATATTAACATACTATATCTATATTCAGTAATGGGGATTTGTTTGCCTTTTATCCATTTTCCAAAAATTGTGCAACTTGATGATATTATTTTTTATGAAAAAAACATCCATTTGTACCAAAACAAACATCATTTCCAGGACAATTCTAGTAAGACTCTCTATTCAGAATTGGTGAGCAGAGTGAAGTTTGTCTTAGTGTACTGGAAAACCTGTCCCTTTTTCATGATGCCCACTATCTCATACTGCCCCCCCAAGCTGCTCAGGATCCCCCAGTGGGGTGTGCCTGGACCCCACACAGCATCCTTTTCTGCACGTCCTCACCTCTATAACTCCTTTGCTATTTTATTTATCCATAAAAATAAACCTGCATTAAATGCCCACTTTGTACCAGGAACTGAAGATTCAAATATGAGCAAGATAATACTACTCCTTTCGTAAAGGGTTTAACTGTGCAGTGAAAGAGATACACAGGTTAGCAACAATTTACAAAACCTTGTGATAAGTCAATTGGCCAAGGTATAAACAAAGTATTGTGAGATCAGAAAGGAGGAAACATTGGATTGGAAACATCTAAACATCTAAGTCTGCCTGGAGACTAGGGTGGGGGGATAGGTGGTAGGAGGTGAGGGGTGGGGGGGGCAGGAAACAGCAGTGTGCAAAGGCAAGGAGATGGGAGAGAGGGTGTTATATTCTTGAAGCTGTATAAAGGAGATGGAAGGAAATAAATCTAGATAGGCAGGGGTGAGATCGTGAATGTCCCTGTTAGCCATGCTAAGGATCTGGACTTTCTCTTGAGGTAAAGGGGACTACTGCAGGATTTTAAGTGGGGAATGACAGGGTCTGAGCTGCAGCATGAAAAAAATCACATACAGTAGTGAAAATCCTGGTTTGGGTAGAGAGCCTGAAGTAGGTAGATCAGCCAAGAGACAAGAGATGCTGACACAAGTCAAGTGTCACTAGAGCTAAAGCAGGGGATGGATTTTATGGGTAGAATTGACAGGACTTAGGGGAAATTTTTATTGTAATGAAAAGGAAAGGATTTAAGACAACTCTGAAGTTTATGATTTGGGTGAGTGTGTGCATGCTGGTTCCTTACAGAGAACAGAATTTGGAACATGAAGAAATAAACCTTTTGACAAGAAGGGAAGTGTCACATGCCATTTTTCTGAGGTTATCTTTCCCATGGACTTTTATGATAATATTCTGTATTTTATTGGGGATGGGGCTTAGAGTCTAAAGACTAGGTAATGTTGCTTTACCAGAGAAAAGGTAGGTAGAAGTTTATCATTCAACAATCTATATAATCTCTATAAAAAAAAATCCATCCTACTTTTTTCCCCAAAATTCTATTTGCCCATTTTTCTTAATGATCAAAGCCACACATGTTAGAAATATATGCTGGCTGGATAACTAAAATGCAGTATGAGAAAGGATGAGAAGTCTTTCTATGGATTTTTAATTCCTACCCTAGGTTTTTTTAAAGGTCCTTCAACTGCAAAATACCATCCCCTCAATCCAAATAGAATGCCTAAGCCCAATCAACAAACTGCATCCACAAAATAATCATTTTTACCCAAGGTACATGCACATAACCTAACCACAGACCCAGAGTAAGCCTCTAACAATCCCTCATTCACAATAGCAGATCCAGAACCTGTTAGCCAAGGGTCTCATCCAGACACACACAACACAGCTTTGGCTTCATTTTTCTAACATAGCTCCCCTTCCCTTGCCCCATTTCAGACATTGTTGTACCTGTTCTGTAGTTGCAGCTATTTCTTCTTGCTGAGGCTTGCCACATCTGGTATTCCAATGTGGCAAGTTGGTTCTTTCACCAGAAAAATCAGGATGAAAATCAATCCCTCTCCCCCTACTCAAATAAGGTAAGAAAAGAAAAACACAAGAAAACCTCAAAACGACACCAGCCAAAAAGAGAGAAAGAAAAGCCTTTGAGAGATGAGTCAGCCTAGATGCTTACAATTCTGATGGAAATCAAAGGCCTTGAATAAACCGTTTGTCATTGCCTCCTGCTCAAAGATACAGAGTTAAACTTAAGAGCAATCATATGCTGCAGTTCTGCCAGCAGAATTGACACTGTCTTGCTTACCTTCAACCCGCTCAAGACACTAGAAGAATACACGACAGAAGCAGAGTTAGGAAGGCCAATGTGCCCAAAAAAGAAGCAGATGGGTAGGGTTGGGAGTGGGATGAGTAAACAGACTTAACAGTATGAGAGAAGTGTGTAACAGGTTCTTGAGATCTGAATACTTGCCCTCAGGCCTGACTTGCTAAACTGAACACAAAAGGAAGTTCCTCACAGGGAATTAACTGCGAAGAGACCTCTCTTGCTCCAAAGTGTCTTCCCCTTCCCTCTATAGCATGGGGCTGACCTAAAGTGACCAGGGCATCAAAAAGATACTCAAGAAGAAAAATGAAAGCAAACCTTGTCTTTCAAAAACAATATCCTTAGACAAATATCTGTAGTGACCACTGGAGTTGGAGTTAAATGCAACTGAGTTCAAAGCCAAGCTTTATGACTTCTTAGCTGTGTGACCTTAAGAAAGTTAGTTGAATTCTCTGAGCCTCAGTAACTTCCTCTATAATATGAGGAAATGATGCAGTACCCATTTCAGCAGTTGTGTGAGAAGTAAATGAATAATGTATGTGTGATATTTAGCATGGGTTTTTAGTAAACATGTTGCTAATGAAGGTTTTTTGCAGAGGGTCTGACTTTATCAGAAAATATCAACTTTCAAAAGTAAACATATAAAATTACAATTTTTATAAATACATCCAAGGACTTACTCTTATCTATTGCTACTAAATTTGAATTATATTAAAACAGGTAAAGAGATCTTGAGAGGTTTTTGGGAATAAATCTTTTTTTATCAATCTCTGATGGCATCAGGGTCAAGTATAAAAAATAATCTTACAAAATTTAGAAAAAATAACTGCATAAGTCAATTTTTCAAATGCTATTATTCAGATTAGTAAAATGTTTACATGTCTCAAAATGTATTTCTTTCAACCCATCCAATTTTACATTGTCCCTAGAAAAAGAATGTATAATTTCATTTGGATCAATAAAGGGACTAGGATATAAACAGAGATACAAGAGAGAGAATTTGAACAAAAAGCAGAGGCATAACCATATCAAGTCTCCAGCAATTCAAAAAGAGGAAACACATGAGTGGCATCAAGTTTGTTCCTCACTTCCTCCCAAAATGCATGGCACAGTTAGAGAAACAAATTAACGTCAGAAAGGTCACCTGCTTTGACATTGCCAGGACAGAAATGCTCTCAGCTAGGCATAAATCCACACCTTCACAATTTGGAAGACTAACTCCATTGCCTCAATTCAATAGTTAGGGATGGTACTGTGCTCACTAGTAAATTCCTGTGAGAAAAAAAGAGGGGGGATTGTATTGATGCCATTGTTTGAATATTTATAAATTAGTCATTTTATGCCAACATCAGAATTTTGCTCCAAGCCTCTGAGAGCTCCTCAGAGTTTGAGATATTGATAGTGGACAGGGATGGGTGCCCAGAAGGCATTGCATCTATGTTATTCACATGTCTGTAGGCTGTGACAATAGATAAAGACCTTCCCCCTTGATTTATCACAATTTGAGAAAAAGATACAGGTTTCTAGATTAAAACATTTGAGCACCAATTTTGTCTGCTGGCACATCATCTCATTCATCCCTGAGCATTAATGAGCTAGCCTTTAAGTTGTTATTCTATAACCTCCATTTCTGCAAGATAGCAGAATGAACGAAATGCCTCATTTTATCGTATGCAATGATGATGCTACAAGATAATTAAATTTGGGGACAGTGTTCTTAAATATGTGCAGTCAGCCCATCATGCCATAGCAGAAGCTCACAAACTAGGGGTCTATTGTTGAAATATATTGAGAAAAACTCTGACTTTAAAGAAAAGAATGCTTCATTAACTGCTTAGGATATTAGAATGGGTTAGAGATAAAGGGGACTTGGCTAACACCTAGTCCAAAGCTTTCATTCTACAATTCAGAAACCTGAAACTCAGACAGGAACAGGGGTTTGCACAAGGTCACTTGGCAATTTGACAACAGATTGGAGAAAAGAATCCAGTTCTTCTCAATTCTAAGGCTCCTTCCTCTGTCCTGTCCACCTTTGATCTTAATATCTGCAAAATATTGCATAGCTAGATAATTAAAATAAAAAGAATGGACACATAATCAAAACTTGATTACATAAGCCAGGCCAGGTCATATCCAAAAGCAGACAGCCACCACGAATTACAACTTGTTTGTAAAATAAGTACAGTATTCATTCTATAGAATGTGGGATGCCCTTTTAAAATTTTATTTACTAAAAAAACAACTCAAATTCAGGATAGTGAAAATCAGCCTTTATGTTATAAACATCCCAAAGGATAGTATAAACAAGGTGAAGTGACATCAACTACAACAAGATTTAGATATTCTCACTAATATCTGCAGTATGTGTCAGAGTGCACGATAGTGCTGGCACCACAAGTTGTGACACCATTTAATTTTTTTCCCTTTTGGCTGCTGCTTCTATTATATTGTAGCAGAAAAAAGAAAAAGATATTCCATCAATAAGAGGTAAAAAAATGTTAAGTGCCCTGTGCTTTTCATGTTCTCAAAAGCTTCCCATATGTCCATGATCTCCATACCCTAACACATAGTAAATGTTCAACAAGATTTTGTTGGGTGAATCACATGATTATAAACTCTGAAGGTTTTGAGAGAATATAACGGTCTTATATTTAAAACAGCTATTCATGATTCATGAATAAATGAATCATGCCACTTTATTCTCACAACAACTCCTGGGAAGGACGTAGGTTGGGTGTTATGTTTCCCCATTTTACAGATAATAACAAACTAGGGCTCTGGAAAGCCTGTGATTTACCTTAAGTTGCACAAAAATGCTATGGAGGTATATGATCAGGGAACCAACTGTCCCTACATATACTCAGGCTTGGCCTTGCCCCTCCCACCAAACTGTTACTTCTTGGTATGCATCACCAACATTTGCTGTCTGGAACTGAGATAGTCTGAATCAATATTACCTTCTTTCCTAAGAAACTGACTGGATTTTTTGAGGTCTTTTTTATATACACTATTCTTGGGAAATAGAAATAAAGGTAGATGATTGGTAAATTAGATAGAATAATAAGGTAGATAAATTAGATAAGTGATGATAATGATGATGTTAGAGAGGTATAAAGATACATAGGTATAAAGATACAGATATATGGTTTTGAAAAAGACTATTATGAAAGATATAGGAGAGGAACAGATAGAGGAGAAAGGCACCAAAAGTCCTATGTATTCCTCCCACACCATCTCTCACTCCAGTCCACACCCAAGCTTGAAAGCATGACATCCTGTTAAAGATCCTGAGGTATGGACCAGAACTTGGGTTCAAATCCCAGCTTCACCACATGCAAGTTCACACTCACCAACCAAGTGACTTAGATAAATTAATTATCTCACTTTTCTGAGTCTCAGTTCCACTTCCTTACAAAATACGAACCTAATAGGTATGGCTGTGGTAAAGATTAAATAAAAGACAGAGTGGATGCCCTAACCAGTTTGGCTCAGTGGATAGAGCGCCGGCCTGCGGACTGAAAGGTCCTAGGTTTGATTTCAGCGAAGGGCATGTACCTTGGTTGTGGGCAAATTCCCAGTAGGGGGTGTGCAAGAGGCAGCTGATAAATGTTTCTCTCTCATCGATGTTTCTAACTCTCTATTATTTCGGGGGGAAAAAGACAGAGTGGAATTAAAGAATCCTACAAAGTGTAGCAAGGTGAGGAATTGTTCTCCAAAATACCTGGGAGTCAAATTTGAGAGGAAGACTGAGGAAAAGTGCTATTATCTGGAATGAGGCAGATAGTGCTTCCATTGAAAAATGCCCTTGCACCATTCTTTGAAGGCAAAAATGGGTACTTATATCCTATTAGCAGGATGACTTGAACTGTTTCATAATCAGATATGCTAGTCACCTATCTGTGGGGGTGGGAGGATTAGTATAGGCTGTGGAATGCAGAAAAAAGTTAACTGGCTGGAAAAAGAGATTTAGTCCCTTCTTTTGGCTTCCTCAGCACAGTGTGCAAGCCATCCATGCAAGCATGGTGGAGGAAAGAGGGAGCCATCTGGAGTGGAAAGCCCCACTTTCTGCCCTTGGGATTTTACAACCTACTTGAAGGTCCCATAAATATCAATAGTCTGAAAGACTGTGAAGAATGACATAACATCATCATTCCCAGAACTAATTTAAATACATTTCCTCTCCTTTGTTCCTTTAAGGAATATTAAGAATTGACTATTTCCTCAGGTCCACCAGTTCTGAGAAGACCCTTATTCAGTTGTAGGTTTTCAGTATATATCTGTAAACTCTCATTTTCCCCAGCCTCTCAACTCCTTTGGCCTCATAAGCCCCCCTCTTTAAGACACACTCCCTTTCAGACACACATATTCCCTCTGACAGATATTTATGCACACATGCATCCTCATGCTCCCTCACATATGCATTTTTACAGAGAGAGAGAGAAAAAAAATAGATCTCTCTAATGCATTTACTATAACAGAGAGAAAAAGGGAAATGAAACTCTGGATTAAAGGGAGGGTTATCAAGTATTTGCGCCACCACCACTGCCCTCTCCCCCGCTCCCCTGCCCCAAGGCCACAGCTAGGGGTTTCTACAAAGTGGGAATGAGAGAGAAAAGACCAATGGGAACACTCCCATAAACTATCTGGACAAATGCCTGTCAAGGAAACCTTCAAAATAAAGTTGTTCTCAGAATCTGTGCTGAGTGTTACTCCTCCTCCATCTTTGTTTCCACACCCCCACCTGCTTCTCTGTTCTCTGACGAATTGTATCTTCCTCAACAAGCATCCAATTTTCTGCCAGTTTTCTTTTTTTCAAAATCCTATCTGAGTGATTGTCAGAGGGAATTGGGGCTGCGGAAAATGTTTTCCCATGCCCTAGCTGGTTTAGCTCAGTGGAAAATGTTTTCCCAGTAGTTTTCATGATAGGAATGGTATTTTAAAACTACATTAAAATAACCATATTTTTGAAAACATGAAAACCTGCCTGTCTAACTACCTACCTATCCCTCTTAAAAATTAGACCACTGTCTTGACTATGATGCAGTGAAAAAAGCCCTAGATCAGGAGTCAGACTGGAGGTTTGCCTACTTACTAAGCAGCTGAGTGGCCTTGGGCAAGTCAGTGGCCATCTCCAAGCTCTGAACACAACCTGTGTAATTTATTATTATCCTGCTTATCTAAAAACAAGGTAGAAACATGGCCCTCACATCTGCAGAGTCCTTGATTCTGCTACAGGATTTAGCCCACTCTAGGACACAGAGCCATGCTGACTGTTCACAGCTGGAAAGAAAGCACCTGCTCTGTTCCACAGGCTTCAGGGCTCCAGAGGGGGAGATTCTTAAGCAAGTCTCCCTCTCCCTCTTTACTAGAGCCCCCAGCCCAGCCCCTCAGCCCTGCAGGGGTAGACTCCCTGACTGGTGGCAGTGGGAAGGGGTTGGGGAGGTGGGGAGGGGCAGCAACCCACTGGCAGATGACTTTGAGTCCTCAGTCTGGGAAGGTAGTCATGGGCCCCTGACTTCCCCTATGCTGCCAAGCTGGCCTGGCTCAGCCATGCATGTCCTGCCCCTAAGCGGCTCGAGAAAGCATAGAACCTAAAGTTAAATAAAATCCCATTGCTAGCAATAGTCACTCTTCGAGCCTACCCCCAGGGAGAATTTTAAAAATTAAATCATTTGCCTGCCCCCAAACCTGGGCAACTTGTTCAGCACTTTCAAGCTTTGTCTCCCCTACCTCCTTCCTCAAGTCTACTTGGAGTGCCCTCACCTCCCACTCTAGCCCCTCAATAGGCTGTACTCAGGTGCCTAGAGCCCTGTCTCTATACTACCTCTTGGTGACTCTCCTAGTCCTGCCAGGGAATAGTGGTGGCATTACCTGCTGGTCAGTCCTGCGGTGCGGCCAAAGCCTGTCCTGTGACTAGCTGCTGGTGCTGCTAGTGCTGCTGGCGTTTAGCTCTGCTGCTCAGATTTCCCCAATTCCCTGTAAAGCCTTCCTCAGAGGGGCAGGGGCTGATTCATTGCAATTTTCCACATGGCAGCCAGCTCATTGCCTTACGCATACCTGTTTGCTAAATTCCCTTGGCTACACCCACTGTTTGTCATTGTACCCCCACAAGCTTCTCTCTCTTTATTCATAGCTGATCTTTCCTTCCATATTCAGCCCAAGAATCTCTTCCTCTCAGTGCTCTGACTTTCCTCTCCCCTAGCCATGCCATCCAGTCTCATATTACAGGTAAAGGAAAGGCAGACCTGGAGGTGCAGATGGCTAAGAAACTTACATAAGGACACAAACCTAATTAGTGGCAGAGCAAAAAAAAAAAAAAAAAAAAAAAAAAGACCCATCATTCCTGGATCCGAGTTGAACACATTTCTTGCTACCCCTCATTTCTTTCCTTGTTCCCTGACTTGTATGGCATTTGAGGGCAGGGAACATCCCTTGTTGGCCCTTTGCACAAAAGGAACAACCCCTTTAGCCTTTGCCCTACTCTTCCTGCTCCTTGTTTCCCACCTTATCCAGGTACTCAGCTCTTCCAAACTCAGAGAGAAAAGTATCATTTTGTTCAAAGTTCAATAAGCAGTAAGAGCAAACAGAAACTAATATCACAAAATGCTCTATACATCTGGATGAGAATGGTCTCAGTAATCTCTCCCATTCCCCCCTTCCCACCTCCCTCCACACACATAACACACACACACATACACACACACACACACACACACAAACCTATAGTCTTCATAGTTCTTTTTCTATATTATTGACATCTGGAGAAGTCAGGAAACCATCCACACCTGCCCCAGCCATCTTACTTTCTAATACCTCTTCCAAAAAATGCCTTCTGATCTGCAGTCCAATAATCATATAAACAGATTGTTATTCAGCCAAACAAAAATATTATTTGTAAGCACTAAATATCCTCATTTGACACAACAAAGGCAATACTGGGTTATAAATGCAAGATCTCAAGTGGGAAAAATTTCAAATACACAGCTATACCCCTTCCCAATTGAAATTTCTCCTCTCCTATGTGAAGTAAATGGTGGGGGGGGGGGAAGGAGAGTGCTATTGACACAGAAGGGCAGGAATAGAAAAGATAGCTAAGAATGCCAGAGACTATGCATGAGCCTGGCAGAGGGAAGGAGAGAGAAGCAGAGCCTAGGCAAAAAAGAGAGGGAAGGAATGGAAGGGGAAGGGTTAGAGACATACTGAGCTGCTGACTCCAGGCATACATAGGTATTGGAGCAACCCCAAATGACATGAACTTATCCACCAAAGGCTCAGAAATGTAGCTTTCAGGGACCTGGATTGGAAGTAAGATCCAGGGCTCAATGGCAAGTTTTTCTTATCCCTTAGTAAAGAGAGAGAACTTCTGGCTCTGGCAGCAGCATTGGTGGCGCTCTTTAAGTACCTATCACCATCACTATCAGGAAGATGCTTGCTTTCTTTCCTCCTTTTTTCTACCCCCACCCCCAGTAATTAGATAAGTCTTACCCAGCACAGGAATGTAACTTGAATGGTCAGGGTGGGTTTCCCTTCCATTGAAGGAGAGGATCTCACCCTCTCCTCCTACTGAAAATGGGCTGGTTCTGCCCCTTCATATACTTTAGAGCACCAAATCATGGAAAGGGGGGAATGGGAGGAAGTGGCAGTTTGAAACCAGTCCAATTTGTCCCTGGCATTCATTCTCTCCCCCTCTCCCATTGGGTTTTTCTGAAACTCCTCCTTCTGACCCTGGCAGCTCTGCTCCCCTTCCTCACTGTAGCATCCTGCAGCCAGTTCTCTTACCCTTGTGATAAGGCATTAATATTGGGCTGCATCTTTCTGGTGATGCTTGCTTTCTAATGTGGGATTTTTAGACTGATATATCAGGGAAACATTTGAGTTGGGGATGGGTGGGCATCATGGAAGATGAAAACAGAAACCCAACCAAGTGGCCAGCTACCTTGCTGGAAAAGCAACATGAGTTGGCTTTGGGGGCAGTTGAGAGACATGATTTAAACCTGAGTGCATAGGGAGCCAATAGGCAGAGCACTGGCAGGTTGTTGGCTTGGGTTACAATGATTGCCTTGGTAACATAAATGCTAAAAGACTGCATGATATATTAGAGAAAAGGTGGATGACTGAATGTCACTCAACCTCAGTTTTCTCAGCTGCAAAATAGGGGGATACATGCTCATCCCATAGCAGTATGAGGAAGAGTGTGTGGAATAGCATTGGTAAAGTATTTATTTTTTTAAAAATCTTTATTGTTGAAAGCATGGTAAAATAGTTAGCACAAGGCCTGGCACAGAGCCCTTGCTCCCTTAACTTCCCTTTGGTGTTGTATACAGGAAGGAAAAGGACTTGCCAATGTCACACAGCAAGTAGCAGAATCAGCATTGGAACCCAGGTCTCCCCAACATCCTCCCAGGAAGGGTGCTCTCCACTCCACTTCCTTTGCTGAGAAGGCTGTCAGGGCTATCTTTCTAGACTTGGTGGGGGTGGAAGTGGGGAGGAGTGTTAGGAGCTGACTCTATACAGATTTCTATAGACACTCCATCACAGTCCCAGTCTCAAGGGCTCAGGCTTCTGCCTCATCCCCTTTCTCATCATCACTCAGGTAATCTCGCCATGCCATCTTGGACTGATTCATTGCCACTTTAGCGCAACCTCTGCTGCCCAGCTATGAGACAGTGACTCACCCTCTAGCTGGCCAGGGTCTCTGCCCTCCAGGAAAGAGGCTTTCTTCTTAATTGACTGCAGAAGCCTCCGCTGCAATGAGACAACGCCCTTCCAGGCAGGCTTAGAGCTTGAGAGCTTTGAGAAGCAATGGAATAGTTCCCTATCCAAAAACCACTACCCTCCATTCTCATGGTATCTAGGGGAGACCCCTGTGTAGATTCTGTACAGTAACAACTCCTCTGTGCCCTCAGGTCTCAGTGTTTCCGAGGGATTTCACCCAGGGCATCGCTTTGCCTCATGTACACAGCCTGTGCTGTGTCGGGCACTGTGTTAGCCATTAGAGAGACATAAGAGGAGATATCCCTGACACCCAATTTGTGTTCACTACAAATATAAAAAAAATAACATAGGAAACTTGAAAAGGGAGAGAAGAATTCAGGGGGAGAGAATTAGAAAGTGGTGGAGGTGATGGGCAGAATGTCCTCACTGCAGTCCCAATGACTAGGTTGTGACCTGGAATTTGTTGTGGCTAGTGAATGCCATCGCTAAAATCACTGGTGCAGGCAATTCCCTTAAATACAGAAGGATATTGAATGCTAAATGAACCCCTGCCCACCTGCTGCGTTTCTGAACTGAGGGGCACCTCCATCTTAGCCTCTGATCCCCCCTTCTCCAAGATGTAATCTTTATCTGTGATGAAAGTGAAGGAGAGGAAAGGGAAATAAAAATCTTTGGGATCTTAACTGAGACGCACTTTGCATGTTTCCTCCTTTGAAATTCACAACCACTCTGCGACCTAAGCCAGTGACTTGCTAAGGTAGTCAGCCTGGGGATGGCATAGATGGGATTCAAACCTAAAAGGACTCAGAAGCCTGTGCCCTTTGCATTGCAAGGCGACGAAGTGGGCGAGGGTTCGCTTCCTCCACCTCTCCTTCATCCGCTGTGCCTCTCAACAGAAAAGAGGCAAGAAGAGAAAAGGAACCAAATGGTCATCTGGCTGCGGAGAATTCTGGAGTGACCCTGTAGCCCGCTGCAGTGGGCGGATATCTGAGTTTCTCTGAGGGCTCTACACCGCTAAAAGTGCAAAACACCTTTGGTGACTTTACCGCCCCCTACCGCCCGTGGCTCCCCTACCAAGACCTCTGCTCTGAGGGCTTGTGTGCTAAGGCAAACAAACAAAAAAAAAAGCTCACCTGCTGTTCAAAAGCTGTCTGGGGCTGGTTGTGGGCTGCAGAAAACCCTGACAGATTTGGTGACATAAGCTGGCAGGAGGAACGTTTATAACTCCCTACTATGTGTCCAGCACGGTGTCAGTGATTTCTCACAGCCATTGCCTTTTAAGTAAAAAAATTAATTGCTTTGCAAGATAGTGAGCTCTCCATTAAGAGTCTTCAAGCTAGATTATAACAGATTGCGAAGAAAAGCTTGTCTGCAGATCTAAACTCCTTGTTGAAAACCAATAAAGTCCTCCACCCATAACAATTGCCCAATCTCTCGGGTAGGGGGCGGGGAAGAAGCAACCCCCACCTCCCCACCCCGAGGGTGGGGAGCAGAGGTCACAGCAGTAAAGCGTCTGGGGAGGGTGAAGGGAGGAGGAGCCTCTGGCGGGGTCTACTGTACGGCTGAATCAGGGTCTCTGCCAAGCTTTCGCGCCAGTCGCCCACCGGCTGATTCCCAGTACTTCCCAGTTTTCCTGTGTTGCGACTGAACCCTGCCTGGACCCAACTCACTCCATTGGCTTGGGAATGGGGAACAGGCAAACCCCAGGTCAAAGGGAAAAGAGCATCTCTGCCAGCACCTCCTCGCCCGCCCATCCCCCCACCTTCCTTTTCCTCCTCCCCTCCTCGCCCCCTTCTCTTCCGCCAAGAGGGAAGGAGGGGGCGGGCTGAGTGTGCATGTATGTATGCATGTTAGCGTGTTTGCGCGGGCGCGAGTGCGGTACTTCATTCGTGTGTGGCTGGGTGTGGGGTGTGTGTGCGGTGCATGTTTTAATCCGAGTACTTAATGTGGAGTGTATTTGGTTATGCTTGGACATGGAGCATGTGCTAGTGTCGTGCTTGTGTATGCATGCTTGCAGGTTGTGATTCTGTCCCATTATAGTGTGATTATGTAGGTGTAGTCTGGATGTGGGTGTGTTAAATGTATGTTTCTGCAAAGGGTGGTGGTCGTACTGTGGTGTGTGCGCTTACCCTTAGATGTGTTGTGTCAATGTAAATTTATGGGTGGTGTTTGCTGTGGTGTGTAGTGTGTGTGTGTGTGTTCATGGGTAAGGTGCTTTTATATGTTAGCCTACTTAAGGTGTGTGTATTCAAAGGTTTATGTATTTGAGGGTGCAATATGTGTCTTTGGGTGTGATGTGTTCATGTGTGTGGTGGGGGTGGATGTGGTCAGTGTATGTGCTGCATTGGAGAGCTGGAAACTGTGTGTCTTGTGGAGGAGGGTTGCCGCGTGAGTGTACGAGTGTGGTGTGTGACAGCACTGGGGTCATCTAAAGAACCCAGGTGACCGTGTGCCTGGTGGATTTTTGGTGTGTTTTTTGTTTGTTTTTAATTTGGGTTGGGGGCGTTGCGCCAGGATTGACAGGAGGAAGGAAGTAGGGGCTAGAGACCAGGGCAGGGTCGCCTGCCGCTGGATCTGCCCGCCTGATCTACGGGCTGTGAGCCTGTCCCCAGACTCCGCCCACCCCATCGAGGAGTGCGCCCTGCTGGGGCAAGGTGTGTGCTTAACCTGGCTGCTTGGAAGAAAGAAGAGGAGGGTGCTGCACGTGATTGGCCAGGTAGGGAGCCTAGGGCTCGGGGCAGGGGCTGGTGGGAGTAAACTGGAGAGATTCTTTGTGACTTCCCCCACGCCAGGAAATCCCAGGTTGTGCCCAACAAAGCCCAAGTAATTTTTCTGGGCCTGGCTGTTTCACACCTCCTCAGTTTGGCGTGGGCAGATCCAGTTGCCTGGAATCCCTCCCCAAAAACCCCCGGGCCTCCCTACCTAACTCAAGACTCACAAAACTTTCTCTACTTTACTATACTTCTCCCTCCCAGTTGAGGACTCTCCTTTGAGCCAATATAGTTACACTCTTCATGCTCCTCATAACATGATCATACATAACTGCAATTATTTGTCTCTCTTTTTAAACTCTGAGGTCCAGTAGACAATGCCTGATATACAGTAAGAAAAGTAATAGTGAGCCTAATAATAATGTTACCATTGATTAAGCACTTATTGTGTACCAGGCACTGTGCTAAGTGCTCTTACACACATTATCACCTTGAGACCTCACAATGACACTATGAGGTAGATAGAGCAGTGCTTATCTCTATTTTACACATCACATATCAAACTCAGAGTGGTTTAGAAACTTCCTCAAGGTCACAAAGCTAGTAGGAGGCAGACCTAGTATTTGAACCCAGGTCTACCATGCTTTCTAAAACTTTCTTCTGTACCAGGCAGCCTCACCAGGAGTCCCCTGATTCCTTCTAGGCTTTGAAGTCTCTATGAAACAGTATCACTTCCCAACAAATATTTATTTTATGTTTACTGACAGCGCTAAGAGTGCTCAGCATAATTTCTTTCTTTGTCTCTCAAACAGCTGATACCTTTGCCACCTAATTACTTGCTTTGTTGACACCTCAAAATCTGTAATTATCCTCAGCTCATCAGCACCTCACCAGCTCCAGTTCTGGGAGCTCTTCTTAGGCTAGTGCTGAAAGAAAGCAGAGAATGAGCATTTTCTAGCCACAGGCTCAGGAGAACTGGGTATGGAGGGTAATGGGGGTGACAGGGTTAGGATAGAGTAAGGGAATGATTTCACAGCTCCCCCAGACCTTTATTTATAGCATTATCACTAGAAATTGGTAAATTTCAAGCAGATCAGTCATCTCTAATTTAAACTTCACATAGGAAAAACAAGCAGAGACGTCTTAGGAAAAGAATCCTGAATGGGCCCCATTGTTTATTATTCATGATTGAGGGGAGCACTAAGCTTGTCTAATGGGGATCATGCTGCTCAAATGCCTTCTAAGCAGCCTCATCTGAGAAATCCAAATGAAAACAATACATAGCATTTTTGGGACCACCATTTATTGGGGGTTTTGGACTCAATCACAGCTATAGGGCCACTAGAAACCCTGACTTCCAGCTCAGCTCCCAGGGAACAAGCCTGGACTCCAGTGAAGAGGTCAGGGGGTGGATCAAGAGACACAATTCAACTGTGGTGAGTCACTTCACCACTTTTCATGGGGGAAGTGAGAAGCACGATTTAAATTGCTACTGTTATTATTGTGCCCTTTCAACTGGCACAAATGAGCCTCGTGTGCGGAGGAGAAGCAGCTGGAACAACCATAAAGCTTTCCCCCTAGCTGGGCCTAGGTCAGCATCTCATTTTGAGTGAGAAGGAAAAAACCCTTTCTAAACTACTATGTAGCCAGCAAGTCTTCTTTTGAAAAAGAAAAAGAAAAGAAAAAAAGCTAGAGAAGCCAGCCTAAGCCACCCAGGGCACAGACTAGCTGAAGCCTCTTGGTAAACTCCTGCAAAGAATTCATGAAAACTTTGTGTCTCCCAGGATGTGGTCTCAGGAACTTGGCTTCCCTGCTGGTATGGAGCCAGCCTGACACCTTCTCACTCTCCTCTGAATACACTAGCTTCGCTTCCACTCCCTCACAGTCTCTGTGAGACCTCCTCTCCCTCTTTGAAGGTTCTCTCCCTGCCTCCCATTCCTCAATCCCACACCACTTGACCACCTATCTAAATCCTGTTGTTTAGTCCCACCCATAAGTCCCACGTGGCTTTATGAGGATTCTGATTTACTCAAGCTCAGTGTTCCTACCTGTAACACGGGGAACAAACTTCAATTTTGAAGAAGCCAAAAGCTCAAGGGCTGTGGCTCCAAAGACACAGTTCTGAACAGAGGTTCTAAATTAGTATAATAGAAAGCCTCCCTCAAAACTCATATAAATGGTGGGATAGAAGGGGGCTACCAGGACCCCTGTCAACACTTACACACACACACACACACACACACACACACACACACACACACACACATTTTTCTCTGGAGTTTAAAATCTTCACTAAGTATCTCTCTTTAAAGTCCATAACATGAGGATTATATAGGGAATCGTAAAGTGGAAAAAATGCTTTAGTAACACACATTACTGCCAAATGTAAATAGAAATTCACTCTAAAAATGAAGACCTTTAGGAGCAGGGCACCAAAGTGTGAATTTTGTTAAAAGAGATCTTGGTTTCCCCAGGAGAGTAAAACGCTTTAAAGTTTAGGACCTCCATCTTTTGCATGGAGCAGAGGAGCTTTAGAGTGAGTCGGGTTTGAGTTTTTATCCCAGCTCAATTACTTACTTGCTAGGTGATCTTGGGAAGGTTACATCATCTCTCTGAACCTCAGCTTTCTTATCTGTAAATTGGAGATGCTAATATCTGCCTTAGAAATGCTCAGATGACTGAAGGAGGTAAAATATGGAAAACAGAAGCCTAATGGTTAATATGTATAGCAAATGCTCACGAAAAGGTTAGTTAATTCCCTCCCTCACTCTACTCGCCCTCCCCCACCCCTTCTCATATAGCCTAGATTTTCTCAACCAAGGTGTTCAGGGATTAAAGCCAATGTATTGAGTTGCCGATTTTCCTCATTACTGGTTTGTCTGACACTCTTGAAATAGCCCCTCTTCTTTTAGGATGATGTTTTGATCAGCCTAATTCAGCCTAATGCAGCCCCGGAAGAATTGGACCTTAAGTCCAATTCTCACTCTGCAGTTTCTCCTGGCAGTGTTAATGAGAGCCAGGTTTCAGATGTAATACTTCAGACAGGAAGGTTTCAAACTTCTAGACTCCTTCCCCACCCCAATTCCCAACCTCCTGCAAATCCAGCCCTAACCCTATCTCCTCAATATGTACCAATGTGTTCAAGAGAATGACGGCATGAATATCTCCTGGCTGAACCGCCCCACAATTCGTTTTGTTTTTTTCACCTGTACTCTAGGAATTAAGAAGTGCTCCCAAGGAAACCCTTTTTCTAGCAGTCACCAATTTTGATGGGTAGATGGGACAATGAGGGAAAAGATGATGTTTCTCAGAGATATACTTTGCAGCACCTTACATACAGCTCCAATTAATTGTTATTCATCTGTTTGCAGTTAGAGGAAAATAAAAACCTACTCTTTGCAAAAATGGTAAGGTGAGAGAAGACCCTAATCTGTACCCTTTCCTCCCTGATGCTGTTGCCTCCCTCTAGAGACAAAAACAAGTCACTACAAGCTAAAGCTAAAGCTGCATTTGAGAAGGGAATGGTGGGGGGGAGGAGTGGAGTTTAAGAAGTTGAGGGTAGAGGTGGACATAATTCTAAGGAGGGATAAAAAGGTTACAGACTAATGCTCTCCAGTTCCATCCAGCATTATTGTAAGCGAAATAAGCCAGTCAGAGAAAAATAAATCTCACATGATCTCTCTCATATGTGGGCTATAATGATCAACATAATTTGATGAACAAGAATAGATCCGGAGACAAATGGCAGGGGAGGGGTGGATTAGAGAGCAACCAAAGGACTTGTATGCATGCATATTAGCATAGCAAATGGACACAGACACTGGGGCGGTGGGGGCTTACCCAGCATGAGAATAGCTGGGGGAGGGGGCGTCAAGTGGGGAAAAAGGAGGCATATGTAAAACTTTAGACAATAAATACATTTAAAAAGAAAAAGAGAAAAGATTACAGACTAGAGAAGTATTGAGCTTCATGACAGAAAAACCTCTGAGAGAATGGGCTTCCGGTGTTTCAAGTGTATGGAAGATGCTTTCAATTCCTCCTTCTCCTTCACCCTTCTTATTCATCCTGCATTCTACCCCTCACTGACCATCAACTCCACCATGCAAATTAATCTATTCACAAGTCCTTCTAAGGACTTAGGAATTTAGAAAAACTTCTCCAGCTCCTACCCACATCTGCTTTTGAGGAAGTCCTGTAGCCTCCACTTTTGAGGAGGGAAGAAGGAGGCATATCAATTAAGGGTCAGCTACACCACACAAAGAATAGTTGGAGTAGGAGTTAAGGATAGGCCCCTGCATTTAAGAAGCTTCCCTGAGCACAGGGACCTACCAGTTGCTGGGTGTTGGGTTCCCATCTTGAGGAAGCTGTATGGATTTCAAGAGGTGTATCAGAGATGTGACAGTAGCTGCCAAGGCTCATTTAACATTCCATCTACCTACTTCTGCTGATACATGTGAGAACAAATGATACTGCCAGAAGGAAACAGAAATCACTTCCTAGTGACTCAGAGCCCCAGTGATGAAGACACATGTGGTATCTGCATTGTATCTTCCAGTTTAAATGTGCACCTTTTCATAGAAAGGAATCTATAAGTAATCAAATAGTGCTAAAAACCAAAATTGGATTCTGGGCAAGGGAGCACCATCAACATCAAATTGACCACCTACTAAATGTTTACCGCATATCAGCATAGTGCTAGGAGATTTGCAAATGTTATCTATTTTAATCTCACTCAAGCTTTGAAATCAGAGCAAAGAAGTTGTAATCTTTGCTCAGTCACTGTGTGGCAGTGAGCAAGTTACTAAACCTCTCAGTTTTGTCTATAAATATAAAGATAATAATACCAGAGAGTTGTTACAAAAGGTAAGGTAAATGATGTTTTTTTATGTAAAGTGACTGATTCATAGTAAATACTTGGAGAAGGAAGAAAATGCATCTTTTGATACCTGAGCCATAGAATGCACTTAATATAATGTTATCAATAATAATAATAATGTTTATAGTCTGGAAATGTCAGCATTATTAAATCATTTGAAGAGAGGTTGAATAACTTACTCATAGTAGCACTATAAATTAAGGCCTGGTATTCAAACCCTTCTTCTTCTTCCTGCCTAGTGTTAGGGAACACTTTATGATCATTGAGAAGATCACATATGGCTGACCTAATCTAGCCAAAGCATTTAATCTACAATTCAAAGAAAAAAATCTGTGTATTCAATTGTACACAGTGGTATTTTAGATTATTGCATGGACTGTTTGCATATCATAAGACTTCAATTAGATTTTTTTAAAGTGTGGATAATTATTAGAGTGATTTAAGAACAAACCTGATAGAGAATTTAAGAATCAGAAAAAAAAATCATTATTATTTCACCAACTTAACAGAATCTCTTACTTCATTTACCTTGCTGCTGAAATTTCTTCATGTTTCAGAAATGCATATTTGACAGTTATAATCATACCATTTTCAGTGTTGCTACCTAATTCTCATAAACATAATCTTATAGTTGTAGACTAGTCTGACTAGTGGATATATCATATAGTTTATTTATCTATTCCATTATAGTTGGACATTGAGGTTGTCTTAGTAGATAAGTGTGAAAAAGGAATGATGTTGCTTTTACCATTGCCATAAACACCCTGCAAGACTTATGTCCTGCTCTATCGATGCCCAATATGCTTTCCGTCATTTGACATTTAGTGTGATGAATATCAGGTCTAAATAGTATATTTGAAAGAATACTATTTTTTGCCAATTTTCATCACACAGGTTCTGTATTTTATCCTCATGGTGGGTAAAGTGTGGGCTAACCTATAAACTTAAACTCTACAATGTCACTCCCCCCCCCCATGGCAAAATGTTTCCTTGAGGTGCAAACAAGTGATCTACAAAGGAACTTTGGGAAGTCCTGCCATTGGTGAATGGGGCTGCTTATCTGATACCATAACAAGTGAGTGGAGTATCTCATTGGCAAACTCGCTTCAGCTCTAGAAAATAATCCTGTTGCAGCTCAACCAGACCTGGCCTCAGCAAATCGATTAGATCCCATCTCCAAGAAAAGATCAAATTTGTATGTAAAGGGGGCTCAAGGGTCTCTTCAGCTTTAGAGTTTTGGCTGCTTTATAGAAGTCCTTTTGTCTGAGGCTAAATCCAATGCCAAGAGTGAACTGAGGAGAGAATTTTCAAGTGGGTCAATCATGCTATCCCTTTCCCTGAGAAAGAAGACCATTTGGGGCCTCCATTCTTCCCAGGGTTCAATGATGCCTTTACCAAATGTTTTCATATGGTCATCCATTGCCCACTGTCACCCTCAAAAGATTTCTTTGACATATGAACCATCTCCAAGGAAGAGGATGGATCAGTAATAGAACATTTAGAATATCTCCTCCACTCTTCCCAGTCAGTGGCCAGCTTCTTCTCCCCACCTCTGACTTCTGAGGATTTCTGAAAGGCATTCAAAAGAGGTACCAATAGCAATTATAGCCCTAAAGAATATCAATAATTGCTCACAAAGTTATTCTTTCATGTTGCACAGCATTTATCAGGAGGGAATACAATGAATGTGTTCTTACCTGGTTAAAAAAAAAAAAAATCTGTACCAAAAGATTAATCATTTCAAAATGATGTTGTGTGACTTAAGTGAGATCATACGTGAGAAGGAATGAGCCTAAAGCCGAGCATCATATATTATCTGCTATTCTATGAGTAAAAGAGCTGGTATAGGCAGTGCTGTGCCGCTGACATATGTGAAGGGATAGGTCTCATCAGACTGGAAATGAAATAGTAAATATAAGGTCTTGTTTGGGAATCCAAACACCAACTAAATACAGAATGGCAACTGAAAAGAACTTGCATTTACTTAAAAAAGAAAATAAAGGAGTAGCTTCAGTTGAAAATACTTCTAATATAAATAAACTAGTTGTGTGAACTGTGTGGCATGTACATGGGATTTGTGTGCGATGTATGCATGTGCCAAATAGATATATTGTGTTGTGTGCTAAAAGTATGTGATACATATCAAGTGTGTGTGTACATGTGCTCATTTGTGACTTTGTATATGGTCACATGTGGGTGTGGGAATGTGTGTATATGTGTGTATTAATGGCTCTGTATCTGTGTAACATGAGTGTGACGTGGGCTTCCAAAAGAGGGAAAGTCAGCCATCCAGGACTATATTTACAGGAGCACAGCTGGAAATCCTCTTTTGGCAAGGTCACTGCGTAGTCTCAACTTGGAGCACGTTCAGAGAAGAGCAGCTAGATATGGATAGGAGCCTTGCAGCCATGTCACATGTTAACCAGATTAAGGAACTGGGGAGATTTGGCCTGGATAAGAACAGTGGTGAAGGAGGATTATGGGGAAATGGAGAGGGCCAGCACTGTTCCCTTAGGAAGATCATGAAGGCCAGCTCCAGGGCAAAGACATAGATTTGGGTTCAGTTTAAGGAAAAGTCTTCTAATTCTAATAGACATGGCTGTCTTTTGATGGGGAAGGACTTGCTGGTGTGATACTGAACCTCTCCTGGGTGGGGGGTTATTCATAAAGAATCATTTTTATCCTTGAACTCATTGGAGTCACTCCACAGCCTACTAGGACAGGCAGGGGTGCAATGGTTCCCCCTACTCCCTTTTCGAGGGTTGGGTGTTTGAACCAAAAGGTCTTAAAAGGTATCCTATAACCTCCTCCCCTTTTTTTGCACTCATCAGGATCACATTTAAAAAAGTATACAGAACAAAAGTTAAACTGTGTGCATGTGGATCTTTTTCCTTCTCAGAGAGCTTGGGGCCTGTCAGCAACTGTACTTGCTAAGCATGCTGCAGTCCCTTAGCAGTAGGTCAGACTACTGGGATGGTTCTCAGTAGGGTACTGGGGCTGAATTAAGTTGCTTAAGTCCCTCCTCTCCCTGCCTCCCCTCCCTGCCTGTGAGGGGGGCAGAGGAAAGAGGAGACAACCCCAGGTTTGGTTTATGGCTGGTGACCAATGACGCACTATCACCAATAT
>PVJC01028469.1:0-22543 GCA_004026665.1 Murina feae
AAGGAAGGAAGGAAGGAAGGAAGGAAGGAAGGAAGGAAGGAAGGAAGGAAGGAAGGAAGTTATACAATCAGGTCAGAACAACAAAATGACAAGTAATTAAATACGGCAGAAATGTAGGTTATATAGTTAAGTAATGTTGTGTAAGGCTGGGGTAGTAAGCACTGATCTTTATTATTTCCTTCCTTCTGCTTATGCTGGGCTTTTCTTTTTGCTCTCTTTCTAACTCTTTGAGTTGTAGGGTTAGATAATTTATTGTTATTGTTTCTCGTTTTTTGAGGTAGGCCTCTATAGCTATGAACTTCTCTCAAGACTGCTTTCACTGTGTCCCATAGATTTTGGATTGTTGCGTTTTCATTGTCATCTGTTGCCATGATGCCTTTTATTTCTTCTTTGATCTCTTAGTAACCCAATCATTGTTTAAAAGCATGCTATTTAGCCTCCAGGTGTTTGTTTTGTTTTTTTTTAGTTTTTATTTTAGTTGATTTCTAGTTTTATGCCATTGTGATCTGAGAAGATGCTTGGTATGATTTCTATCTTCTTGAATTTGAAGAGACTTTGCCTGTGTCCCAACATGTGGTCTATCTTTGAGAATTTCCCATGTGCACTTGAGAAAAATGTATATTCTGTAGCTGTGGGGTGGAATGTTCTGAAGATGTCAATTAATTCCATCTGATCTAGTGAGTCATTTAGAATTGATGTTTCCTTGCTGATTTTTTGTTTAGAGGATTTGTCCAGTGGTGTTAGTGGGTATTAAAGTCTCCTACTATGACTGTATTACTGTCAATCTCTCCCTTGATATCCTCCAGAAGTTTTGTTTATGTATTTGGGTGCTCCTGTGTTAGGTGCATATATGTTTACCAGAATTATAGCTTCTCTATAGTATTATGAAGTGGCCTTCCTTATCTCGTTATAGCCTTTACTCTGAAGTCTAATTTGTCGGATATAAGTATTGCTACCCCAGCTTTTTTTTCATTTCCATTCATCTGAAAAAATTCTAGCCAAATCTGGGCTCCGCTCAAGTCTACAAAGTTTCAAACTGGGTCACCAGGGGTCATGGCCAGCCTGAAAACGGCCATCAACCCCTCACCCAGGCTGGCCAGGCACCCCAGTAGGGACCCCCACCTGAAGGGGGTGTGGCCAGCCTGAAAATGGTCCTCAGCCCCTCACCAGGCGGGTCTGGCACTCCAGTGGGACTCCACCCTGATCCAGGACACCCTTCAGGGCAAACCACCAGCCAGCCCCCACCCATGTACTAGGCCTCTATCCTATATAATAAAGGAGTAATATACAAATTGACCCTAACAGCATAACGACTGGGAATGACTGGTCACTATGACACACACTGACCACCAGGGGGTAGACGCTCAATACAGAAGCTGCCCCCTGGTGGTTAGTGCACTCCCACAGGGGGAGCTCTGCTCAGCCACAAGCCAGGCTGATGGCTGCCAGCACAGCGGTGGTGGTGGGAACCTCTCCTGCCTCCTCAGCAGCGCTAAAAATGTCTGACTGCAGCTTAGGTCTGCTGCCCACTGGCAAGTGGACATCCCCTGAGGGCTCCAAGGCTACCAGAGGGATGTCTGACTGCCAGCTTAGGCCTGATCCCCCAAGGAGTGGGCCTAAACCAGAAGGTGGGCATCCCCTGAGGGGTCCCAGAGTGCGAGAGGGCACAGGCCAGGCTGAGGGACACTCCTCCCCCCGAGTGCACAAATTTTTATGCACTGGGCCTCTAGTGTGTGTGTGTGTGTGTGTATTTCAGAGAAAGGAACGAAGAGGGAGAGAAACATCAGTAATGAGAGAGATTCGTTGACCCACTGTCTCCTGCATGCCCCACAATGGGGATTGAGCCTGCAATCCTGGCATGTGCCCTTGATTAGAATCAAACCCAGGCCTCTTCAGTCCACAGGCTAATGCTCTATCCACTGAGCCAATCAAGCTAGGGCTTAATTAACATCTTAAAGGAGTTGGAAAGAAGACAGAAAAGTTAATTGAAATAAGTTGAAAGATACTCTCTTCTGAGATATGGGGGAACAGAAATGGATGAAAAAGTAAATTCCAAAATAGAATTTTTAAGGAGAAATAGTTCAAGAACTCATCAAGATCATCCTAGGTCTCACAAAAAGTATAGAAAGTGAATTCTCTGTGGTGAGTGAGGCTCAGGGCTTAGGATGAGTAGAACCATTTTGAAAGAGTTACTGTAAAGAAACCATACTGATGAATAAAAAAGACAGAAAAGGCTACCCAGTAAAATACTCAACTAAAGTTAAAATATATGAATTTAGAGTAGAAAAAATTAACTTGGTTAGAGTATATTTTAGCATCATTTGGAAAGCCAAAACCTAGAAGACTTTTAAAGAAATTGCCCATAACTGAAGTGGTTCTCCAGAAGCAGAGCACTGCCAAAATTACAGACACAGGGATTCAAATGGAGTTCATTAGTAAAGTCAAGTCACAAACATAGTCTAAGACCTCAAAAGACTGAAGAATGCAATAAACACTGAAGGCAGGTTTAAAAAGTATGAAAGACACGGGAAACTTACTAATGAGGAAAATGTCATATTGCTCCTAGCTCAGTTTACTGAGCACACTGGATTTTTAAAACAATATAAAGCAACCTGATATTAAAAAAAAAAAATTCCAAATTTTGGGTCAACAGATGTGAATTCAGTGTGGGAGTTACTGCTTCCTAGCAAATTACTCAACCTCTATGAACCTCAGCTGTAAAAATGTGAATAAAAATAATAACTTTATTTTTTATATTTTATTAGAAAGACCTAACTGCTTCATAAAGAGTTATGAAGCTTACAAAGGATGATAGAGGAGCTTTGAAAACTATAAAAAATATTTGAAATGTTGTGCATAGAGATTTTTATTTTTAATGCTTATTTTATATTAGTGGCCTGGTGCAGGAATTTGTGCACATTGAAAGGAAATTAATTAGAAGGAATATTTTAATATTGCTATTCGCCCTTTCTCTATAATAGAAGCGTCAACCAAATTCATGATTGACAATGACAGATCGAAACACATACATGCGATGTGGCACCAATGAGAGCTTTATATGTATCACACATATGCAAGTCACCTTAGCCTTTTATATAGAGAGAATAAACTTGCTTAATTGTACCTGCTTTCTGATGTAGCTAAACTCTTTCCAGCCCAGTGAAGTACCCCAACTTCTCTTTTAGGTAATTGTCAGCAACACAGCAGTAAATGTCAACATAAAGCATATTATTATTGTAGATCACGCAGGGAGAACAAAGGGTAAAATATTTAACTGCATCAGTGTTTGACTATATTCTATGCAGTGAGGAAATCTGAAGTTATTTTCAAGGTCCACCATTTCTTACTTCTTTTCAGTCAAGTCACGTTTTTAAGCTTTCTAAATCTCTGTTTTCCAGCTAATGAAAAGAAAATAGGATTTCACTGAGCCTCCTATGTACCTACTCCAGGACTTCTGTGAGGATCAAATGAGATGAGGCATGCGAAAACATTTCACAGATATTTGGTTAAAGTGTAATATGTTTCCACCTGGCTATAGCGCAGGTCATGTTCCTGGGCTGAAGAAACTGCAAGGAGGCTAGTCGATGCTAGGGAGAGAAAGCCAGGCACTGCTATGTGACCTCATTACCTGGCACCCACAGTGACCATTTCTGGGCTGGGCCTCATTTTGCGCCATGGAGTCTTGGCAGCATTGGCTGCAATTTGGTGGGTTGTTGCTCTAGGGTGATGGTGGACCTGTGTCCCACTTGGGGGAATCCGAGTGTTGCTTTGTGGGAGCCAGGTCGGCAGTGCCAGTGCACATCATAGCTCCTACATTGAGCGTCTGTCCCCTGGTGGTCAGTGCGAATCATAGCGACCAGTCGGACAGTCAGACACTTAGCATATCAGCCTTTTATATGTATAGATAGATTTATTTTCTCATCATAAAGTTAATATTGTAATAAGTACAGTAGAAACTGAACTGTTTAACTTTTGTCTCCTATTATATTAGACTAGGGGCCCGGTGCACAAAAATTTGTGCACTTGGAAGGTCCCTCAGCCCAGCCTGTACCCTCTCACAGTCTGGGACCCCTCTGGGGATGTGCACCTGCTGGCATGCCTGATCAGCCTGGGTAAGGGGCTGGTGGCTGTTTGCAGGCTGGCCACAGTCCCTTCAGGTTTTGGGTCCCTACTGGGGTATCTGGCCAGCCTGGGTGAGGGGCTGATGGCTGTTTGCAGGCTGGCCACAATCCCTTCAGGTTTTGAGTCCCTACTGGGGTACCTGGCCAGCCTGGGTGAGGGGCTGATGGCTGTTTGCAGGCTGGCCAAGCCCCCCAGTAACGTCCCTCACCACATTGGGTTGTGGCCAGCATGGGTGATGGGCTCAGGGGCACTTTCAGGCTGCCCACAGATCTCATTGACCCAATGTCCCAGCAAGGCTGGCTGGAAGCAGGTTTCTGGGGTTTGTTTATCTTCTATAATTGATGCGCTATTTCTTTAAGCCGGGGCCTAGTAAAGAAACCTCCTCTCTGCTTCAGCTCGTGGCTTCTATAATGAGACATTGTTACTCTTAGTATTCAGGCCAGGCCTGCTGTTTCCTTCAGCTCCCGAGGATTCTATGATTGATACTTTATTGCAAATGTGTTTTGCTTTGAACCAGGATAAGCAGAGTGGCCACAGTTTCAGTTTTAGTCCTGCTGCAATGGAAGCTGCTGTTTACTCAGGTCCATGAGTAGCAGCCTCCATGTTGGCTGGACTAATTTGCATACAGTCACTCTGATTGGCTGGTGGGCGTGGCTTAGGCATCCTGAAGAAATGGTTAATTTTAATATTACGCTTTTATTAGTTAGGATGATTTAAAGGAAAAGGTTATAATGAACCAAACCCAAAGTGTTTTGAGAAGTAAAAGGATTATTTTAAATATTTTAATTATTATATACTTAAATCCAAGGCCATTATAAATATATACACTAGAAGTATCCTTGAATTTGAAAAAAAATTCTTATTGCTATGAAGTTTCTTACCAAAATTTGTCTGGTAATTTGAGTTGTGATTTCTTTGGCATCTAAGACAATTGATGGTGGGAGTGATGACACCTCTGCAGCTTTTAATCCTAAAATTATAAGTGATGGGGCTTCAATATTACTCTTGCTGGTATCATTAGGTTTCTTTTAACCAGTATCTTTTCTTCAGATATTTAAACTTTCATTCATAAAAATTTCTGAACTACTAGACAATTCTCAAAATTAAATTTTCCACAGTTCAACTTAACAATTATTGTATTTCATTACATATGCTAGACATATGAGATAAATTATTTCTGAAGCTATTTCTGTGATATAGAAAACATGTCAGCAAAGGAAAAGAGGTAATTAGAAAACTGAATAGTAATAACATTGACCAGCTACAAATGCAGTTGGTGACAGAATGGCCAAGTATATATAAGTTTTGCAAGGAAGGAGAATGTTTAGTCACAGATATGAGCATACAGCTGAATGTTTGTCTAGCTAGCAGATCAATGAAAGAGGAATTTCTCACAATATAGAATGGTGGATGATTACTCTTCATGCAAATTCAAAGTACCAACTAGTAGTCTCAAATTCTCAGAGCTTAATTTTACTATATAAACTAGAGGCCTGATGCACAGAAATTTGTGCAAGTGACTCAGCCCTTGCAGCAGCTCTGGCTGCCTCATCAACCGGCTGCCTCATGTCTCTGCCTCCCACCCACTTGTCAAAGGTCATCCCAGAAGATTGTTCTGCTGTCCAGTCTAATTAGCATATTAACTCTTTGTTATATAGGATGCCATATATGCTTTCTACTGTGTGCTAAAAATTTATTATATTTATTCTTTAGAGGCAATAGAAGCATATAATATTTACTTAGAAGTTAGTAATTGCTAGGCACTATACTAATTCATATTTGATAATTCATTTAATCTTCACAAGCCCACATATATGAAAAATTATCCCATTCAATAGATACAGTTGAGGCTTATAAAGATTAAACATCTGATACAAATTAAGCTATTCATTTGATTTTCTATTTCAAATGGTAACAAAAAAAAAAAGAATGCTTTCCCCCCCCTCTTACAAGGGTCACATTTACAGCTAAAATAATTTTTGGAGTGTTATATGTATAGGCCAATTGAAAATTCTCTGAATCCATGAGATTTCACACATGTCAAAAATAATGTAGAAGGAAAATATGTAATCAAGTTTATGAATATCATATGCTTTGGTAATATACCCTTTTAAGACTTTAGATTTAATTATCAAGTTCCCAGACTCTGAAGAACACAGAAAAAGAACCCTGTTACTGAACTGAATAATTTTCAATTCATTATATAACTTGCAAATATAAACTAAAGTACATTTCCCTAAAGATAGACACTAATACTTGTGGGGCCTTCATGTGTTATGATTCCATATTACTGGTTAATATAAGTTTAAAAATAAACATATAAAATAGAAGTTTGACATATTAAACAGTTTTAGAGCATATAAGCACTCAAAAGAATGAGAGGATAAGTTACTAGATTGACAGCCACATAAAGGAGAAGAAGAACATATAGAGTTTCAGTATATAGATAAAATTTCTTTATGTATTACCATAATTTTTTTCTTCTGTGAATCCCTTAGAGAGTTTGTATGTATACAAGACTGCTTCTTTACTTCTTGAGGTATTCTTTACATGTTGAACTTCAAAATGCATGTTTTCTACATTAGGATACATGACGTCTATATGGCATAATTCCAAAAAATGTGTGGCAAACAGTGTGAATGCCTAGAATACACAATAATGAATTTTAATACTTTTTAATGAATGAGAAAATTCTATTTTAACAACTTTAACATAAAATTTAGCTCTGTTTTCCAAGTAGCTTAGCAGAAATGTAAGAATGAAACTAAGTCTAACATGGTCAACTCATTTTTAAATGTTTCAAAAATTTATAGTCAAGGAAGAACATGTTTATTATGTTTATAGATACACAGTTATGTTACATTATGGGAAATAAAACAAATCCAAAAATGAAATCCTAAAAGAAGAGTCTAAAGATATTGAAAAGGTAAAGTTAATATTTTTATAAAAGTTATTAACTTAGGTAATCATTTATTAGAGAAGTAATCCATAAACAAAATCATAATATTTCCCTCAACTTAAAAAAACTACTTTAAAATTATCTTCCCTCCATATAAATAGTTTGTGAACAATGGAATCAATGGATAGTCTTTGAAATTGCAAAGCTTTTAAGTGGTTTTTTTAAAAATATATTTTTATTGATTTCAGAGAGGAAAAAAGAGGGAGAAAAAGATAGAAACATCAATGATGAGAGAGAATCACTGATTGGCTGCCTCCTGCATGTCCCCCCCCCCCAACTGACACCCATACACACATGTTGGAAATTGAACCCACAACCCAGGCATATGCCCTGACCAGGAATCGAATTGTGACCCCCTAAATCATATAGATGGATGCTCAACCACTGAGCTACGCTGGCCAGGCAAAGCTTTTAAGTTTTTGAGAAAAATGCTTAGGACAATGATTCTCAAACTTTAGTAATCATCTGGGGAGCTTGTTAAAGATGCACATTTTTGGTGCTTATCCCCCTGAAATTCTCAGTCAGAAGCTGTAATGTGGGGCCCTAGGACACTGTATTTTCCCTAAGTTCTAAGTTGATTTTGATGGAGGTAACTCAAGTGACTTATGACCAGCAATGGTTTCTTACCCAGAGTTACTAACACAGATAGAAATTTGAATAGTTGATTATGTTTAAGACATTACCAGTGAGCAACTAAATAGGTTATCAGTGGGAAATTACAATACTAAGAAATTAAAAATAAAATATTTGACTGGCAAATGGATATCAACTATGGAAGGGGGTGGCAAAATGTAATAACGGAGGGCCAGACCTAACAAGTTATACTTCACCTCAACATGAGAATATCGTAACATATGCCCTACACTACTGGATCCCTAGAATCAGTGATCAGAAATCTCACTGAGATAAAAGGCCCCTGTACTTTTGTCAGATTTATTTCCCCCATCTGAAACACAGATGTCTTACCAATAAATCTAGAGTAGTTGCTACTTCTTGCTTACTAAATCCAATCATCATAATGTTATCAATGTAATGGACCAGTGCAATATCTTGTGGCAGGTTAAAGTAATCGAAGTCCTTGCAAACTAAATTATGATATAGAGTTAGAGAGCTGATATACCCCTGAAGTTGGAGGTATATTGCTGACATTGCCAGCTGAAAGCAATCTGTTTCTGGTGGTCTTGATTGACAGTTATAGAGGAAAAAACATTGGCTAGACCAGCAGTTCTCAACCTGTGGGTCGCAACCTCTTTGGTGGTCAAACGACACTTTCACAGGGGTCACCTAAGACCATCCTGCATATCAGATATTTACATTACGATTCATAACAGTAGCAACATTACAGTTATGAAGTAGCAATGAAAATAATTTTATGGTTGGGTCACAACATGAGGAAATGTATTTAAAGGGTCAGAAGGTTGAGAACCACTGAGCTAGACCAATTAGCTGCATACCAGGTACCAGAGGATGCGTTAATTTGCTCAAGCAATGAGACTTCATCTGATACAACAGCTGCAATTACAATCACCACATGGTTAAGGTTAGGATAATCCACTGTCATTCTCCAAGATCTATCTGTCTTCTACTCAGACCAAATATGTGAGTGGAATGGAGATGTGGTGGAAATTACCACCTTTGCATCTTTCACCTCTGCACCTCCTCTAACCACATGATGGGCTGGGAACCCACTGGGCCCAGTATGATATAGACCTGAGCTAAAACTCCTTATTCACATTTATCACATGACTCTCTGTTTTTATAATTCAAGATAGACATTTATTCACTTGACCTAAAACTTTTATGCTTATACAGATCAAGTAAGAATTTAATAAACTTCCTATTGATTTCACCTCTAGAGACACCATGATCAACCAGCCAATGTCACAGGTCTACCCAAGTCAAGACTTATTCTGATTGCTATTTTGACTCTATTGTCTGTTTTGGTAGCCATACCAACCTTGCCTTTGGTGGTTAAGTGCTACCAATTGGATCCTACAACCCTGAGATCCAATTACTTCCTTGTATTTAGGATTCCCAATTCAATAACTACACTATCCACTGCAAGGACTGGCCTATACAGAAAAGCAATCAGAGCTCTTCAAGGATATCAGGACTCTCCTTACAAATGTATTTTTCCCTGTCATGGTGAAAGATGTGCCTTTTGGACCTGTCTAGAGTGGGTGAGTGGGTATCTAATCTAATAAAAGAGTAATATGCAAATTGGTTTCACTCCACTACACCTAAGCCATGCCCACAAGCCAATCAGAGTGACTATATGCAAATTAACCCAGCCAAGATGGTATCTGGCAGCCACAGAGCTGGAACAAGCAGGAGGCTTGCCCAGGCAATGGAGGAAGCTAAGGTTCCCACCTGCCTTTGCCGGCTGTGGTCTCCGCTCAAAACAACAAAATTTTAATTATAGAAGATAAATAAATCCCAGATACCTGCTTCCAGCCAGCTTGGGCTCAAGGAAGCGCTGAGAGCCTGGGTTGTCAGAGGCAACCCGACCTGGGTTCCGGTTAAAGCAACAAAGTTTCAATTATAGAAGATAAATAAATCCCAGATACTGGCTTCCAGCCAGCCTCGCTGGGAGCTTGGGTGGCTGGGGGCCTTGACCAACTTGCAAACAGCCATCAGCCCCTCACCCAGGCTGGCCGGGCACCTCAGCAGGACCCCCCTTCCTGAAGGGGCTGTGACCAGCCTGCAAACAGCCATCAGCTCCTCATCCAGGCTGGGCAGGCACCCCAGCAGGACCCACTTCCCTAAAGGGGATGTGGCTAGCCTGAAAATGGCCCTCAGCCCCTCAATCCAGGCTGGCCAGGCACCCCAGTGGGACCCCCACCCTGGTCCAGGACACCCTTCAGGGCAAACCAGCCAGCCTCCACCTATGCACCAGGCGTCTATCCTATATAATAAAAGGGTAATATGCAGATTGACCCTAACACCAAAACCACTGGGAATGATTGGTCACTATGACACACATTGACCACCAAGGGGCAGATGCTCAGTGCAGGAGCTGCCCCTGGTGGTCAGTGCACTCCCACAGGGGGAGCTCTGCTCAGTCACAAGCCAGGCTGATGGCTGCCAGTACAGCAGTGGTGGTGGGAGCCTCTCCTGCCTCCTCAGCAGTGCTAAGGATGTCTGACTGCAGCTTAGGCCTACTCCCCACTGGCAAGAGGACATCCCTCGAGGGCTCCCAGGCTGCTAGAGGAATGTTTGACTGCCAGCTTAGGCCCGATCCCCCAGGGAGCGGGCCTAAGGCAGCAGGTGGACATCCCCTGAGGGTTCCCAGACTGCGAGAGGGCACAGGCCAGGCTGAAGGACCCCCGCCCCCCCAGTGCACAAATTTTTGTGCACTGGGCCTCTAGTTAAATAATAAATCTACAACAATATTCTTATCTCCTTAAGCCTTTGAATCACTTATTCTATGGATGGAAAATAATCACACAGAGCATCTGATCATAAATTCCTAACTCAGGTCCTGGTGGGTAGTCAAACCTCTGGCCTATACATATGTCTTTAGTAAAAAGGTTTTAAGCCAGCCAGCCAATGTTCTTGTGCATCTAGGTTAACACACCTTTGAAATATAAGAAGTAATACCCCTGAAATATCAAAGTATTAACCCTCAAGAAACCATATAATTTTAACCATTCTGTAATCCAACCCCCACCTTGCTTTTTCCCCCACTTTCATGTAATCTTCTTTATGTTCCTTCTTAATTTAAAATGCATAAAGGAAACTTTAAAACTGCTATTCCCCAGAGCATTTGAGATCTTTCTCTCCAGTACATATCAGTTTGGCTAAAATAAACTGTTATAAAAATTCTTTACAGGTTTCGACATTTCTTACATCAAAACAAGGCGGATCCAACATTTCCAACTCACCATGGACAGCCTTTTGGTTCATGTTTCAATCAACCAACCAAACATCCCAAGTTGCAACATGAAATGCAAAATCTTTGCCTAGCAAGTTCCTATTAATAAATTCAGTCTGATCCAACTTTATATTTTTTCTATTATTATACCATATCCTTAATATCCAGTTCCACACGTTACCCAGATTTCTATCTGTATAAATTAGAAAACTCAAGTAGTTCTTTGGACGTACAGTATCCCTCCTCATTAGCCATACGTTGTATCTTACCCTTAGGGACCTGCTAGAACCTGTATCCTGTTATGAAGGATGCTCCGAATGGATCCTAAGCAAAATCAGCATTGTCTTACACAACTGTGTCAGGGGAGGCCATTACGGTTTCTCCAGGCAAAACAGAGCTAATCCGCACAGATGGGGTGGCAAAGCTACTCCTACTTATGGCAGAGAGGCATCTTCCACTGGCAAAAAAGACTCATCAGAATCTAGATGTTCAGCCCAGCTGGTGGTGGTCAGTGGTTGAGCATTGACCCATGAATTAGAATGTCACAGTTCGATTCCCAGTCAGGCACATGCCCAGATATGGGTTCCATCCCCAGTAGGGGCGTGCAGGAGGCAGCCAATTGGTGATTCTCTCTCATCATTGATGTTTCTACTCTATCTCTTCCTCTTTCTGAAATCAATAAAAATATATTTAAAAAAAGAATTTAGAGGCTCAGTGCTCCCAGCTTCATCAGAGTCTTCCCACATGTCCCCCTTCCAACTTCAGGATCCCATTTCTTCCTAACCAATGTTCTCACTTTAATAATAGAATTGCTACCATATGGCTAAGACTTCAACTTGCATTGTAATTCAGCCAGTCACATGATGAAATCTCGGTTGTATTTTCAGTAATCTCAGTCCTGAAGTGACAGGAGGTAAGAGTCTCCTTAAGGGCACATATAGAAGCTTTCAGGTCATGTATATAGAGAGTTATGCAGGAATTTCAATTCCTGAGTGCCTCCTTTTCTTTCCCCATTTTGTCCAATAACATTAGGAGCAACCAGCCAATCTAATTAGACTCCTTAGTTTGCCAAAAATATTTGTAGGTATCATATATACAGTCACCCAACTCCTTGCTTCTCATAAGTGATTAAGAGTATACAGTGGTGATATTTTGCATATTTCTATTGCCAGGATTAACAGTGCTTTCCTTACTGCTGGAAATAGAGTCATCAGCATCTTAATTAATCATATTAGAGAGTCAATTCCAGAAACCTAAGAGCCAGTATGTTATCCAGTGTTACTTTTGACTCATCACATAACTTTGAGTATAAAATAATATTTTTCTCATTCTATATAATAAATCATTATGAAATTTCATTTAAGGTATATTAAGGTATAAAAAATCATTATGAACTCCCATCTCAGGAATTTTTTTGAGGTACTTTAAAAATGGAACAATAATTTTATTAAAATTTTTTCATATCTGACTATAATTTGAATGACGATCTAAAAGGTACTTCATAAATTAACTTAATAGAGCAAAAATCATAGTTGTTTTATATAATTGATCGGTGGAAAAAAACACTTTCTTTAAAGGAATGGTCTGTCAAGTAAAACAGATTTTCCATAAAGTGACCTCTAATGCCTAGTTCTATTTCATGCTGTGATATCACAGTCAATGCTATTACACATGGAGACAATTACTGAAATGCATTCATGTTTTGCAAGCCACTAGTTTTAACATTATTTGTGTTTTTGTATTTGTTCCTTTCCTTGTCTACATCATGATTATTGATTATATCCACCATTCCTACTTCCATCAGAAATAAAAAAAAACAAAAATATAAATGCTATAGTACTTTTCATTATCTAAAATTATTTAAAGAGCTATTTATAGGTGCCTGTAAAATCCAATCATGATAAGTAAAGGACACATCAAAAAAGGGCTCAAAACTAATATACTTAAAATAGAGAAGAATACCTTTAAGCTCAGCAGATATTCACAAACAGCATAACAAATGCCAATACCTTCTTCTGTATTAGTACCTCTGCCAAGTTCATCAATTAAAATTAGTGATTTGTCATTAACATTATGGAGAATATATGCTATCTGAAAAATATAATTTTAATATTCTTCATTATAACCAGTTATAACTATCATAGAAAAAATCCAGTCTATTAGTTCATCTGAAATATATTTTTATAGAGAAATTCTACTGAGCAGAAACTAACATATTGTGTTCTAAAAATGTCATGACCAATAACTCCAATAGCATAGCTTATGTGTACAGAGACACAAGCATATATATCAAAAAGAATAAATAGACAAAAGAATAAATAACGAGCATCTAAAAAATATTGATGTTTTAGATTCAGTGGAACAAGCAAAGCAATGAATTAAATGTTTAAATAAAGCACAAAGATGGTCATTTTCTTCTCCACAAATGATTTATCAATTGTCATAAAATACTCAAAACTATATCTCAAACTAATTGTAACTTCCTTAAAACCTGTAAAGATGGAAAGAAAATTTTGGGGAAAAGCATCTAATCCAAGTCCATTGATTCCTGGTTAAACAAATAAATTTAAATCCATGCCCAACAAAGACCAAGACTTTAATTAACAAATATGTTCCTTCTCTATTGAAGATTATTAACCTCCTTCTCAAAAAACAGAATACCACCTTTGTTATGTAATAGCACAATAGTAACCTTCATGGCCATTTTACCTTGCTATAGTACTAAGCTTCTTGAGAGCTAGAACTATTTAAAAATATAACTTGAACCGAGCTGGTGAGGCTCAGTGGTTGAGCATTATTGACCTATGAATCAGGAAGTCACAGTTTGAATCCCGGTCAGGGCATATGCCCAGGATGTGGGGTCCATCCCCAGTGTGGGGTGTGCAGGAGGCAGCTCGATCAACGATTTGCTCACATCATTGATGTTTCTATGTCTCTCTTCCACTCTGAAATCAATAAGATATATTTAAAAATAAATAAAAAGTGATGTATTCCATTAAAAGATGAATAAATAATAAAAATGTAACTTGGAGCACCTAATACATTGCTATATTATCCCATAGATATTCAATGATTATACCTGTCTACAGAAAATTAGCCAACTGTATAGTGATTCAATAATTCCTATTAAAAATAGGCCAAGAGCTATACTGAATTCCTTTAGCCCTTCAAGCCTACTTGAGATTTTCTCAGAAAATAGGTGATGATACATACTTTTTTACAAGAAGTGAAAATTCTGTAAGAGCACAGAATATAGGATGATTTTTAAACACAGTGATCTTTTATTTTAAAACTAAACCTAAGAGGAATAATAGATACTATGCAAATTGTTCCTGAACAAGTCATTCATATCTCCCATACAAAAACATGAACGCACGTTTTTATCATTCAATAACAGTAGCTTTCTCTTTAAATCTGTATTTTACCATTAAACATTAATTTCCATTTCCACATAAAACAGAAATTAGGAAGCTGTCTTTGACTGCCCTCTGGCTCTTGCAGGGTAGTATAAGCACATCTGCATATTTTAGTTTAAGAATACTTTCTTACATGATCATTGACTATTAGCAGCAGAATTCAATTTTTTTTTAACATAAGAAAAGTTTAGTTTGGGTACCTCTTTCATTTCCTTCATAAAAGTTGATGAATTTGTTTCTATATCATCATCAGTACTGATTCTTGTAAAAATCTGTTCAGCAATTCTAAAGGAAGAATATTCTGCTGGAACATATGATCCTGTAAAATATAAGATCAAAATAAACTGAAATATTTTTGTAAAATATAAGTACTAACCTTTTGTACTTTCCACCCCCTCAGGTTATTTACTAGCCTATCTAAAAATTATGTGGTGAAAAAACCCTGGATATGCAGTTAGAAAACATGCCCCAGCTAAGCTATTTATTGTATAACCTTGGACAGCACTTAAATCTTCTCAGTCTTTTTCATATATAAAATAGAATATTTGCCCTGCCTATTGTCCAAAGTCATTTGGAAGTTTAAATAAAATAATGTATATTTAAGTATATTAGAAAGGCTTGTTATAAAAGTGATAAAATTTTTAAATAATAGATGTTAAAGAACATTCAAAGTATGAAAATTTGAGGAAAATGCTTATAAAGCTAAAGTTAATAAAATAATTATAGAAAAATATTTTTTTAATGTCTGTTAATAAGAATGTACAGAAATATACACAATCAGAATGAAAGCAAAATACTTTTGAAGGTTGAATATTCATTTATGAGATAATTTCTGCCTTAGAAGTGATCAGGATAACTAATCTAAAATATTCATCTTTTGAAAACAATTCTGATTAATACAACTACTTCTCTATGAAATGGCATATGAAAGGCATTTAGAAATCATAAGAAGATAAAAATATACAAAGAGTTGAATGGAAAAAGTATCAAGTATACAGAATTCTATATAGACAAAATGGTGAAATAATGGGAGTAAATAAAAACACAGCTATACTAGTATTAGTAAAGGATTTAAAACAAAGGTAAGGATGGAAAATAGGGTCCACCTCTAAGAAATAAGGAGTAGAAGGAAAAGAAAGCAAAAAGTCAGAATACTGCTTCTACTATTACTATTTATACTAAGAAATAGAGAAATATGCAAATTATTCATTACAGCATCACATCATGACTGGATCAGCAGGCTGGGTCCCTGCCCTCTGCTCATGCAGCTGCAAGGCCCAGGGTAGGATAGGATACAATAGGAGGGGATAAGAAAGGAGAAGGAGAGGAAGGCAAGCCTGCATGCAGACAGGCAAGAAGAGAAAGGGAACTACAGAAAGGGAACAAAAAAAAAGATGCAGGAATGGTAAAGTAAAGGAAATGTGGGGCTACACACAGGAGGGGGTGGTGACCACAGGGAGGGGGGAGCAGGAGCCCTACCCAGACGCAGTAGGAGGGCGGTGGCCCCCCATGCAATGAGGAGAATGAAGAAATGGGAGAGGGAGCACAGCAGGTCCTAGGGAGGAAGTGAAGAAAAACATTAAGGTGGGAAGGAAAGAAAAGGGGAGGTAAAGATAAAGAAAGGAAGGAATATGAGGAGTGAGGGAGGATAGGAGAAAGATGGGAAGAAGAATGATGGAACAGAAGTAGGAAATAAGGAGGAAAGAAAAGTTTATAAATGTTGAGTCAGTAGGAAAAAGTGTTACATAAAGGAGAGAGAAAAATTGTGTGAGAGGAGAAGCCAATAAACAAGTCAAATACAATTGTGTATGAAAGGGATAAGATTAACGAAAAAAAAAGTTAATAGGGGTGATCTGGTTGGCAGGGGAGGGCAGTTAGGGGTGACCAGGCCAGCAGGGGAAGGGCAGTTAAGGGAATCAAGCCAGCAGGAGAGGAGAGTTAGGGGGGATAAGGCAGGCAAGGCAGAGCAGTTAGGGCAGGCAGGCAGGTGAGCAGTTAGGAGCCAGAGATCCCTGATTGTGAGGGGGATGTACAACTGCCAGTTTAGTGGGATCGGGCCTAAACTGGCAGTTGGACATCTTCCGAGGGCTCCTGGATTGGAGAGAGTGCAGGTAAAGCTGAAATGACCCCCACCCCCGCCCTTGCATGAATTTCGTACACCGGGCCTATAGTTAATAATAATAGTAATTATAATAATTGCACCTCAGAGAGCAGATTTCTTAAACCTAATTTATAGAATTATCAAAAGGATTAAATGGGAAAATAAATGTGAAAGTACCAAATACAGAATCCAGCATATTTGATGTATGTTATATTTTCTCCTCTCTCTTATCACCACCAAAAAGGCTCCCAATATTTTTCATCTAAATTATTACAGAAACCTGCTAGCTGATATTTTGCTTCTGGTCTGGCTCTCATCTAATCATACATCAACCAGAGTCATCCATCTAAAAGTTAAATCCAATCATGCCATTCTCTTGCTTAAATTTCAACAGCTCCCTACAGATTTCTGGATAAAGTTCAATCTCTTTAGTTAAGTTCTTAAGGCCCTCATGATCTGACTCCTTCCTGTATATCTCCCCAGTTTTATTCCCTGCTACAAAGCAAAGAAACTACGAAGGCTTTGGACTCCTTACAGTTCCTTGGGAATACCATACTATTTTTTTTTTTTTTTGCTTCTATGCTTAATAAATGTGTCCTTTTCCTCTGCCTGAAAAGTCTCCTTCTCTCTCTTTCCTTGAATCCATATCTCTGTATAACCATTATCTCAATCTTTACAACTATTCTCAGAAGTAGTATTATAATTTTCACTTACAGACAGGAAAACTAAGGAGATCAAGTAATTTGTCTAAGATCACATAACTAGTAACTTGAAAAGCTAAGTATAGTTCCAAAGTCTAGGTTCTTCACTTTCCATGCATTCCAAGTCCTACTGTTTCTTTACTATTGGATTATATGAGATATTATGTATATACTAGAGGCCCAGTGCACAAAAATTTGTGCACTCGGGCGCAGTCCCTCAGCCCGGCCTGTGCCCTCTTTCAGCCTGGAACCCCTCCGGGGATGTCCACCTGCTGGCTAAGGCCCGCTCCCCAGGGGATTGGGCCTAAGCTGGCAGTCAGCCATTCTTCTGGCAGCCTGGGAGACCTCAGGGATGTCCTCCTGCCAGCGGGAAGCAGGCCTAAGCTGCAGTCAGACATCCGTAGTGCTGTTGAGGAGACGGGAGAGGCTCCCACCACCACTGCTGTACTGGCAGCCATCAGCCTGGCTTGTGGCTGAGCAGAGCTCCCCGTGTGGTAGCACACTGACCACCAGGAGGCAACTCCTGCATTGAGCATCTGCCCCCTGGTGGTCAGTGTGTGTCATAGTGACTGGTCATTCCCAGTCATTAAGCTGTTAGGGTCAATTTGCATATTACCCTTTTATTATATAGAATACACACACACACATATACATACATTTTAAGTATTTCAGAGGTTTAAGATATTGACAAGAGAAGTACAATAATTTTCTTTAAATATTTGATTAGTTAATATTAGGAAAGACTATTCTGTGATACATAGAAGATAAGAATTAGGACCAATGAGTAGAAGCTATAGTAAGTCAAATTTCAATTCAATATAATTAATGCTCTCACAATTAGTGTTGTCCAATAATTGGATAGTCTGTTTTTTAAAGGATGGAGCTTCTCATAACTATTCAAACACATTAGGATGACATCACATATGAATCTATATTCTTATAAGGAAAGGGAAGTTGGTTAAGATGTTCTTTTAATTCCACTAAAACTATAAACCCAATAAAATATTTACCATTACCTCATTCATTCATCTCCGATTTTCTTTCTCAGTAAGGGTAAATTTGCACTGCATCATCAATATTATTATTGCTGTAGTGCCCTTATAATTATTACTTTAGACCAGTGTTTCTCAACCACAGCACTTACTAACATCTTGGGCTAGATAAATCTTTCTTGTGTTTGTGGAGGGAATATGGGGAGGGAAGCTGTCCTGTGCATTGTAGGATGTTTAGCAGCATCCCTGGACTCTACAGTCCCCTCAGTTGTGAAATCAAAAATGTCTCCAGATGTTACCAAATAACAGGAGGAAGGGAAACCAAATCATCCCTGGTTGAGAACCAATCATCTATCTCTGATCCATATAATCTCAAGGAAATGCAGTTTTCAGAAACAAGAGGAAAGCTGTGTCTCTACACCAAGAAATATGTGACAATGCTGGGCCAGTGACAGCCATTTATGTGCATGTGTGCACAAGTGTGTGTAATATATCAATTGTTGTGGACGAGCAATTGGTACCCCTTAAATAAAATAAGAGAAATGCTTATCTGACCAATGTTATAACTTTGTAAAAATCTTATATGGGTTAGTGCTTACTCTACTTATTTTACATTGTCTCACAACAAAGTTTGTTTTTAATAATGAGATTATTCATTTTAGTAATAATTGATTCAACATGAATAGTTATAGTAAGGAAATCTCTACTTCTGTCATATTCCATAAAATTTTTAGTATAATCCAATCCAAAACTGGATGAAACATAATAAATACCAAATCCTAGAAGTTATGGTCTACATACTGGACACTACTATATAAACTTTTAGGTAAGAAACTCTACTCCAAAATGTTCTTGGGTTAGGCACCTGGATCTAAAATATCAGGCACAAAATATTGAAAATGGGAAGCAGAAATGGTAACTATAAAGTAAGACATAACTTACCAATCTGGGCCATAATCTGACAAAGTGCAATCTGTTTTAAATATGTGGATTTCCCACTCATATTTGGTCCAGTAATGATCAAAAAATTACTCCCTTCTGTAATATAGGTATTGTTGGCAACAGGTTTTTCCACAGATATTTTTTCAAGAATGGGATGCCATCCTTGTTTGATTGCTAAAGTATCAGTAAACTCTGGCCGAACTAAAGAAAAAAAATAGAATAGTTTTTGAAAGAGTAGTCTATATTTATATTTTAAAATTATGTGATAAGCATATACTATGACACCTTAGAGATTTTACTAGGGTAAATTCTGAAAAGTAACATTAAGGTATTATTTTATCCCAAATAATTATTTGGGATAAATTATAACTGACACATTCTAAACACCATAACTTTTACTTCCAGGGAACTCTAGGATTTAGTTTCCTGTCATCCTAGGCTCCAAAAGAGTTTATGACATTTCAGATTTGCATATATTAAGAAGAATCAACTAGTCAGATAGTTTTAAAATAACAATCAATTACTGGTACTACAAAATTATACATTGCTTAATCCCCACCTTAAGCATTATTTCAAATCTGGCAGACTTAGCTTTTCAAATGAGATATAAATATAGAGTAAAACCAATATAAAAATAATTTTATGTCCAAACCCTTATAAAAAATTGTATCTAAAATGAAATCTCAAAGGCCAGAGAAAACATACACAAAATATGTTAATTTATAGAAACTTTTTTGTGGTAAAGGGAGAAGGAAGAAGGTCAGAGAGATATAAAATGTTACATCCCTACCCTGACTGGTTTGGCTCAGTGGATATAGAGCATCAGTCTGCGGACTGAAGGGTCCCAGGTTCAATTCCGGTCAAGGGCAAGTACCTTGGTTGCAGGCACATCCCCAGTGGGAGGTATACAGGAGGCAGCTGATTGATGTTTCTCTCTCATTGATGTTTCTAACTCTCTATCCCTCTATTCCTCTCCCTTCCTCTCTGTAAAAAATCAATAAAATATATTTTAAAAATATCTTTTAAAATGTTACATTCCTCTAGATGAAACACAGGGATAAACTTGAAAGCATTCATTATGAAAGTGAAGTTGGTTAAAAAAAATATTTTTAATTATTTCAAAATATTTTTTACACCAAAAATTCATTATTCAAGGTGGTCCCTCTCAAATTAAAATGAAGTAACAACAGTATCTTAACAGTTAAGAAAATTACTATTAAGATTAGCTGATCCCTAAGGTAAGTCTTTGACCCAAAAGGAAATACAAAAGATTGAAAAATTTGGGCCTATAAAATAACAATTACAAAAGTTAATATTTCCATAAAAAATATGGAAATAGGAAAAAATAAGATATTTATTTCTCATGATAGAAATAAATAAGTATAACATTTTGGAAATGTTACTGCTAATTATAGGTAAAATTCTTTATGTTATTAATGTTAAGTTCATAATTATTCAACCTTAATTATCACATACTAGTTCTGCAAATTTGCATACTGGAGTATGGTTATTGCTGGTGAATTAAATAAGAAATTTCAACTATTCATTTAACATTAAAAAATTACTTAACATTTATATTCAAGGCCTATACAAAAATAAATGATATAATTCCTGATCCTGGGAAGCTCACATCTAAGGAGCTAGTTTAGAAAATGCTCACTTTGGAGATTCATTTCTCTCAAGTCTATTAATATTAGTCACTCTGCTTTTAATGAGTCTTCAAATTAAAAATTTATAAATTTGGGTCATTACCATTTTCACCAAGGAAACAGCTCTGAGATCTTTCTTATTTAGGGAACCTTTAAAATTTCTTGCACTTTTTTCTTTCTGATTTGTCATTTCTCAGTAAATAATTTCTTACTTTTAAAAGAAATTTTAAGGGCAATTTTGCTTGCTCTGTTTAGAGCGAGTCCAGGACCATCAGCAAGAGGCCATATTTCAGGTAAAAATGCAAAATGTTCATAATTAGACCAGATGACCTTCTGGACAAAGCCAGGGCTACAAGGGAAGCCTGGGTCTCAGATGCCAGAGGGAAGCTGGTGCCGGTAGCCGGGGGAAGGAAGGCCTACTCTTGCACAAGTTTCGTGCACTTGGCCTCTAGTCTAATATAATAAAAGAGAAACATGCAAATTTGACCGTTACCACTAGCCAATCAGAGCGGCTGTATGCAAATTAACCCAGCCAAGATGGAGGCCAACAGCCATGGAACTAGAGCAACAGCCATGGAACTAGAGCAAACTGTTGCAACTGCCTGCCTAGGCTGGCTGAGCCTCTGCTCACAGCCACACCCACCAGCCAATCAGAGCGGCTGTATGCAAATTAACCCAGCCAAGATGGAGGCTGGCAGGGCGGCTCTGCACTGGGAGCCTCCACGGCCCGCATAGCTGTGCCAGGTGTGTCAGCTCAGTGGGAGGGGGGTCTGGCCTGGGGCCTCCTCGGGGCATCCAGGAGCAGCTGTCCTGGGTCCACTGCCTGGCTCCGCCCCCGGGAGCCTCCGAAGAGTATCCAGGAGCGCCTGTCCCGGGTCCACTGCCTGGCTCCACCCCCTGGGGGCCTCCCCGGGACATGCAAGAGCACGGGGCCTCTGCAGGGTGTGGAGGAGCAGCCGTCCTGGGTCTGCTGCCTGGCTTTGCCCCCCGGGGGCCTCTGCGGGACATCCAGGAATGCCTGTCCTGGGTCCACTGCCTGGCTCTGCCCTGGGGGCCTCCGCAGGGTGTCCAGGAACACCCATCCAGGGTCCGCTACCTTCATCCGCCCCCCAGGGGCCTCCACAGGGCATGCGGGAGCGTCTGCTGCAAAGTGCGGAGAATCCGAAGCCAGTCCACTGCCCAGCTCCACCCCGGGTGTGTTTGCTCAGCAGCAGGGCCCCACCGAGGGATTCTGCACCAGCGTCCACCCCTGGCTTGCCACCCAACTCTGCGCCAGGTGTGTCCCCTCAGCGGTGTGGGCCCACCAGGCATGTGCAATTGTGGGCCCTCCGGTGGGAAACGTCCAGGCCTGTACTAATGGCTCTCAGCCCCTCACCGAGGGCACAGGCTGGGCTGAGGGACCCCCACCCCCAGCCCCACCCCCCAGTGCACAAATTTTTGTGCACCGGGCCCCTAGTGTATTATAACTGGAGACAAAACATATTTTTATAGTTGCAAAACAATATAAATGTACTAAGTGCCATTGTATCTTACTTAAAAATGGTCAGAATAGATTCTGTGTTATGCATATTTTATTACAATAAAAAATATTCATGTTTATGTATTTAATCATCTTATTTATTACATGATATATATTTTACCTAAGTTTCAGTTTATTATATGCACTTTTAATAATAATCCCTTATGCCTTTCTTAATATGTATAAAAACTATAGTTATATCACCTTTCATTCCTTTTATACATATGCGATTTTTGCCAGCGAGAGCTTTATATATATAGATAAACTT